>JAYXIM010045826.1:0-84922 GCA_037575425.1 Anastrepha fraterculus
TACTATTGGTTTTTGAAATTAAAGTGCGCTTTATTCCTAGATTTATGTGTGTGTTTTTAAACAATTATATTTGCTTATTTCAATAAATATTGTATATGTACGAAATGCATATACTTGTACAGTGGCTCTCCTGAGTATTATGCATGAGAAGACGATTCTTTAAATTTTTGTATACTTTTTTAAATTTATTTATAAATAGTTTCACAAATTATTAAAATTAAAGGTACTATTAACTTTTTGTATATATATAATAACTACATATAATATAAATAATTCAGCAAAATTGTAAAAATTTCCTGATATATGTAAACTTGACAGTGGTAAAAAAATTAGAATCATTGCTACAAAATATTCTGCTTTTTACTAGTACTAGTGTATAAGTATACTTATATAAGTGCTTTCATATGTATAAGCTATTTAATATTCCTCAAGATATCAGTTAATTTTGGAAACAGTCTCTAAAATTATTGGTATAGTTTCTATAAACTTTCGACAAAATTTGGGAGATATTTTTTTCATTCTTCGAGCAAACCAGCCTCAAGATCACTTCTTGATGAACTCTTGTGTCGCCGTACTTTACCTTCGGGATGGGTCCAAAAATTTGTTATTAGATTTTCCCAGGTTTTTCTGTATGTAAATGCTTTGTGTTGAAAAGTATCCAGATTTTAACATCAAAAACTATGTGTTTGGGGAATCGTTATCATGTCGAAATAAAAGCTTGTTCCTTGAGATACCCATTTTTCTGTACTGGAATGAGATTTTTCCTTGAGAATGGACAACGAAAGACGTTTATCTATCGTGCTATCTATAAAACTAGTTTCCGACTGCCTCATATGTCACAGAACCCCAAACCATGATTGATCTTCTACGGTGCTTAGCAGTGTCTTAAAGGTTTTTGAATAACAGCTCTTTATTTAATCTCCGCCACACCATAGGACGACTATTCGATCCGAGAATGTTAAACTTGCTTTTGTCACCAAAGATTACGATCTTCCAAACACTAAAATTTTTTTTTGTTTTTTCGGTATTGATGAACAAAACTAGCTTTTCTTACTTTATTATTTTTATACTTATTTATTTATTTATTTTTGATATAACTGGCTTTTACCAAGCCACGCGAGCGTCGATATTGTTACTCCTGATCACTCTGCGCACTGTCTAATCAGATACTTGAGTTTTTCGTTAGTTTTTGGGGCTAGTATATGGAGGTATGCGCGATTTTCTTCTAAAATTTTCGCTATTCTTTGACTGTCAGCAAATTTGTTACCACCAGGTGTTATATTTTCTAAATTACCCCGTTCTTTACACCGTTTTATTTCATTTCTCAACAATTGTACATACAAGGGACTAACCAAAATAGGTATTTCTATGACCCAAAGAAAATCCATTATTTTTGCGTAAAACTTTGCGTAAAAGGTTTAAAACTGTTACGGTCGATCCTTAGCTCCTGAGCGATGCTACTATACGACTTAAATTAGCCATTTCGATTTTCGGCGTAAGATTTATTTTATTTTCTTCTGAAGATATTTATTTTTTTGGGATCATTATTTTACCTACTTGACTACACCAGCGACAAACCACGAAATAAACAATCACATGTTCTATGTAACTGCAATTTTCGAATATCGGTACTTTACAGCTACTTTTTCCATACTTGCTTTGCTTGGGTGGAGGTATGTAGACTTTTGTCATCTCATTGTTTTGTGGTTTTGTTAATTTTTTCATTATAAATCAAGTGAAATAATTTAATTTTTGTATATTTGAATAAATATGAATAGAAAAAATTATATTAAGGGTTTTTTCAGTTATTTTATTCTGCTGGGAAATAAGAAAATATGCTGCTGTATGTAGTTTTAAGTCCTTCACTGTATGCAAGTGCCATATAATGGTAAATCCGTGAGTGGTTGGATAAGACAAAGTGTCACGTGCCGCTTAATAAGTAGTTGGCATATTTCAAATTGACTTCTGCTGATAGCTACAATTTACAATCTCGTTAGATCTAGAACTTAAACTAATAAGTATAAGTCCTGTCTTATGTGTGGAGCATACATATGTACGAGCATATGTAGAGCTATGCCAGATATTAATTTGGATTTACAAACATATGTTTATACCCATGCACAATTATATCAAATGCATTTATGCTTGATAGCTTAATTTTACGCTTATGAATTGTCACCCCAATGGTCTTGAGATGCCACACCAAGTGTGACTTAATAATAATTCATCAAAAGCCACTTAATCATCACAGAAATAACGCCAGATTCAGGGAGCATGCAGAGAAGACACAGAAGCACTTGGCATACTGCATGCAAATAGAACTAGATGTCAACACAAATATGCACACACGCCGCTGCATGTACATTTGAAGATATAATACACACGCACATGCACATATAAGCATAAGGTGCATACATTCATGCATAGATAAAAAGTATCTGAAAATTAGGCTGACAGTTGGCAATTGCGTTACAACTACCACTACTGGTATAGGTGTGTACGTATGCTATGTATGCATGTATGCAATTCTTATATGCGATATAAATACAAATACATACATACATACATATCTACGAGTGCTATGTCATGCATGCATTCACACCAGAAACCCGCGTACGAATTACATTCACAAAACTCGAGTTCAATCTATGCCCCATGCTACATGCCACATTAAATGCTCCATTTGCGCGTAGCAACAAATATTCCAACAGCTAATCGCTGGCTCCCTCCAATTACAACATGTCGAGTAGTAAAATTCATTTAATTTTTTACTTATCTCTCAGCTAGCGGCGCTCGGCACGTTTTAGTTGCTCCATAGGCTGTGGCATTCACTTTTCGTTTGGAAGAGTTGCTTCAGCTACATACTTTGTGACATATTAATGTACAAATGTATGTATGTTTAGTGCCGACGCTGTTTGAAAACAGGCGCAAAGGCACGCACGCACGCACTGACTTTCAACCTCGGTCGCGTGCACTGCATGAACTTTGTTTGGTGGAGCAGCAGTGGTTTCATTACGTTCGCTGTTGAAATTGGCACTGGTGGTGGAGTGTGGCACCATTGCCTTTGTGGTTGCACTTGATCACAATTGCATTAATAGAAAGAAATATGTCATTGAAATATATGTGTGTGTGTGTGGGTGTAGACAACTGAAGTGCTTAGCCCTTTTGTGGACTCTTTCAAAGTATTATTTACGACTGTTCTGATACTTTTTATATGTTTTTAGTCCCCTTTTTTATTTGTTTATTTACTTTTGTCTTCATTTCAATTTGTATTTTAATGTAAGTCGTTTGAGTGAAATGCATCTGAAGTGCGTCAACTTCTTGCTGGAACCCTTGGGTATCCAAATGCGCGATAGTCATATATCTTGCCTTACGGGTTTTAGAGACCCTGTTTTATATTGCGTAGCCTAGACTCAGCGAATTGTGGGGAACCTTAAATTGTTTTGGCTTTAAGGGGTTAGATAACTATAGCCATTGGGTTTGTTTTGCACGGAAGGTGCATCCTTTCGGCCCCGATTGTAATCATTTGTAATGAAAATTGGGCACTGTTTGGGCACTGCAAATTTGTACAAGATCATCCAATTTTTTTGAAGAACTTTTTACTAAATAAACAAATTGATTTTGAGTGAGGAAAATCTTTATTTAGATCTCTACGCGATCCATTGCTTTTCTGTTCACAAACTGCAGTTGTTTAGTTCACAAGTGTGAAAGTGTGAAATACCTATGACTGACGTTCGACCCCATTCGCAAAAATTATAGATCTTGATATGCGCGAAACGGTATTTCCTTAAATAAATATTTAATTCAACGTTTGCTGAAAACTATTTCATTTGCAAATTTATTTTTGCTATTATTATTGGGAAAAAATAGCATATTAAAAAAAGTCTTGCTGAATTCTGAAAATTTTCCGCCAATACTGCTGCAGTACCGCATCAACGTCCTGGCAACGCTTGATGTACGAAATGCCTTTAACAGCCTACGATGGATAGACATTATAAAGGCACTACGAGAAAGGTTTCGAATACCTGCATACCTGCTAAGGATTCTCCAGAGCTACCTCAGTGAGCGTGAACTGCTTTACGACACACCAGATGGTCAGAAAACAAAAGCGATAACATCTGGCGCAGCTCAAGGATCTATTCTCAGCCCCGATCTCTGGAATCTGAGCTACGATGAGATATTGAGCATAGTAATTCCAGAAGATACATATCTAGTGAGATACGCGGACGATATGGCGGCGGTCATACCAGCTCGGGACACTGAGGACGCTAGAAGGAAGCTGAACCAAGTCATGATAAGGACGCAAATATGGCTTGAAGACCACGACCTGAAACTTGCCAAACATAAAACCGAAGTCATCCTTATGACACTCGAGGTCAGCATGCAAATAGGCGACATGCCATTAGTGACCCAAAAAGTAGTGAAATACTTAGGTATTCAAATTGACTGCAGGCTTACTTTCTGGGCCCAGATACGGCATGCGGCATAATGACAAACATCGGTGGGCCAACAAAGAGCAAAAGAAAGCTAATTATGGCGGCCATATGCTTAATTCTCCTGTACGGCAGCGAAGTATGGGGAATTGTGCTAAACTGCAAAGCCAAACGCATTATTCCATGAATTGACAAATGGGTCCAAAGGAGCTTCGGGGAAGTGAACTACTTCTTAACTCAGTTCCTCTTGGGCCACGGATGCTTTCGGAGATACGTGTACCACATTGGGCAAGGTAACCGATTCCAGGTGCATATACTGCGAAGCGCTGAGCGATGACGCTGAACAACGTTTTTTAGTTGTAACAGATGGCTCGGGGAAAGAAATGCTCTGAGGGAGCAGATTGGCGACATCACACCGAGCAACATAATCAGCTTAATGCTCGAATGCGAGGACAGCTGGAACGCGGTAAATAAATACATCGAGAACTTACTGCGGAAAAAAAAGATTGACCTCGACACAGTGCAACAAAGCGAAGCCTCATAGATAGAGACAGAAGATGAGCCTATAGCATGAAAACTGGCTATAAATATGGTGGACCCAGACGTGGGTGAATAGAATTGGTTCTTTATGGATGCCGTTCTGGGCCCTCCCGAAGTACTATAGAAAGCAATTTCGGGAAGGGTGTCTCCCCAGAAGCGGAGGAGAGATCGTTTTAGTGGCCACACCACACGACGCAGTAGACGACGGTCGCTGAAAGTGTGAGGCATTTTGAACCCTATCCCACCCACCAAAAAAAAAAAACCTTTTAAAAGACGATTTAATCCCTACACCGGCTTTATGGGAGCGAAGAGCTAGCAATTTACTCTCTTATCAATCGGACACATTAAATCGAATGCTGACTACCCCTACTTCTCCTTTTCGCCTCATAGTTCAAATTCTGGAGCACTTTAACTCATTCGAGCAACATCAAAAAAAAACGAAATTTTTTTATTTAACATTTTCAGCCCTTAAAAAAAATATTGCTATGTTTTCGAAAAAATACAAATAGTAATTTAAAGCCAAACAAAAAGGATTGCGAAAATACAAGGTGTGTCTATTAAATAAGGAGATTGACGCTACTACAGCGACGCTTAAAGGTTCAGCGTGAAGCCTTTGCTTTCGAATGCAACACCTCTTTAATTTCTGTAAACACATCAGTATGACAATAGCCTACATATGCTCAAAAATTTTCAATAAAAAAATTGTCAAAACTCAATGGAAATTTTAACTACCAAACTTGTACATTATTGTAAAAAAATCGAAAAGTCTACACAACTAAATACCCATAATTGTTCCAAATTATTTCCAAAAAGTTTGAAATTTTGATGAAAATTTTGTAGAGTTTCTCAATATTGCGTACAAAGTTGAAACTTTGAGTTATATGGAATTAAAAATGTTATTAATCAAAATATCGCAATATGTGGTTCTGCTGTTATTTTGATCACCAGTGTATGTATATTCAAGTTCTTATCATCAATTTCTTCAGTCCCGAATGGAACGTAGGACATCAAGGTTTCAGTTGTAAAAGTATTTCCATATAAACACAATTTCTGCACCTCCAAATCAGATTTGCATGCTGCCGTAGCAGGTGGATTTTTCCCCCTTTTCTGTGAGTACCATTTGGAGACGATATTCCCCACGGGTTTAAATTCATGATTTCATATCTGTAACTCGAAAAATGCGGAGAATGTCTATAAGTTGTAAGTCTAAGGAAAATCTGGTTAACGGGTAAGATTACCAGATACTCAATACTCGTGATTCCGCTTCTAACCAGAAGAACAGACGCCCTTTGCAGCCGCTCGCCCCAGGACAGATGCTGCATACCTCGAAAGGCCTTTAAATTGTGTATGTCAAAGAAGGATTTTAAATTATGTATGTCGAAGCTTATGCTCTAGCTAGCCCTGACCATGCATCCCACGCGGATTGGAAACCTCGTCTTCAGCTATGGTTGCTCAAGTTATCAGTGTGCACCAGTAGTAGAAGTAGGAATCGAAGTTATAGAATGCTAAAAGCTGCTTCCTCAGTTTTCTAAAACTTTCTCAGATTTCTAAAACCTCCCCAATCATGTTGAAGTTGATAATAAGTAAATATCTATGAAATCGGAATAAAGTATTTTACATATTTCGTCAAACTCGTTATTTAATATGTATAATCCATTATTAGGTGTATGGAGGGATCTTCACTCTATACCTTTTCAACTTCAAATTGGGACTAAACACATTCAAATTGGGACTAAACAATTTCAAATTGGGAATAAACACATTCAAATTGGGACTAAACAATTTCAAATTGGGAATAAACAATTTCAACTTTAGTAATAAGAATTTTAAGTTGGAATTTAGCATTTTAAGTAGAAATTAAGCATTTTTAAATTGATGCAAATTTGAAGTTATTTATTGTAACATACTAAACATTATAAATCATCATAACAAATAACACAACTAATAATTGAAAAGGTATATATATATAATAACACAACAAATTAAATTGATTAATACAAATAATTATTACATATGATTAAAAAGACATGTCATTCATATTTAACGCATCTGGTATAAATCTTTGGACATGGGCGACATATTTGGCACAAGTAGTTACATTTAATTTGGCGATGTTCGGTTGTATTACATTTTCTAGCCGTTGCAGGCGATACTCAGTTTGAGTCAAATCTACTCTATTTTCGCCAGCCAAAATTTGTGGCAGTTCAATTGCCAGCTCACGTTTTACACCAGCTTTCAGGGTTGACCAGGCAAGCTCAATTGGGTTGAGCATTGGGCTGTATGGACTTAATCTCAGCAGGCGGTGTCCAACAAATTCGTTTTCTGCAAAGACATCCTCAATGGAAGTATGGCAAGGTGCATTATCTATTACCAATATTACTGGTGATTGGTAAATATTTCGAGCGTTACGAAGACAACGACGAATAAACTCATTAGCTTCTGCTTTTTTAAATGCACCTCTTCTTACTTCATGATGAATTAAACCCAGATTTCCTATACAGTAGGTTCTGTTTTTATGCGGCTTTTTTTATGCGGTTTTGAAATAGTGCGGTTTTTTTTAAATTACAAAATGCATGTCGACCTATCAGGAATTGTACATATAAACAAGATTCTAAACCAGCCAAGCAAAAACTCATCACAGATTACATCAGAAATGCTAACCCTACAAGTATGGAAGATATATAAAGATATAATTTTCAAAGATACAATATTTTGTTTATGCGATTTTATTTAATTATTTCAGATTCATGCGGTCTATGGAACGTATCTATAGTAATAATATGGGACTAGTGCCCTTTTTTATGCGATTATTTCAGATTTATGCGGTTTTAGCATTTGAAACGTATCTATAGTTTTACTATAGAACTAGTAGCTTTTTTTATGCTGTTTTTTTTTATGCTGTTTCTTGCGGAACGTATCTACCGCATAAAAACAGAACCTACTGTACATCCAATTAGGTGAATATTAGCTCCACGACTTCCAGCTGAAATAAACGTACAACGGCTTCCTTTTTTGGACCGGCCTCGTTTTCTGGATATAAATAAGTTAAAATTGGTTTCATCCATATAATAAATTTATTCTCCGATTGATATTCTAAAAGTTTCTGAACATACACACATCTTTTTCTTTTATTTTCTTCATTATTTGCTCTTTCAGGTTCGTTTCAAATCTCTTTCAATGTATAGATTAAATTATCTAAATGTTTGCGGAAACATTCTGTAGAGGCATTAACGTGATGATGGTGCTGGAATTTTTCTTTAAGTTGTTTTAGTGTTATTTTTGGATTTTCTTCAATATATTGTTCCATTAAAAAATAATGTTCATTTGTTATTTTATTTTTCCTTTTTCCTCCACGTTGTTTTTCACTTTGTGGGTTTTCCTTAACCCACCTATATGCAGTAGACTTTTTTACTCCTAATGTGTTTGATAGTGCTCTCCAATCTTCATTCTTGTTGTACATTGCTTGAATTTGTTTTTTAATATTATCAGCTTCAATTTTTTTAATGTAAGCCATTTCACGGTGTCATATTAATTAATAAAATATGAATAAAATAAGAAAAACAAAATTCAATAAAAATATCGGTTTTATGCACAGCATTCTTTATTTATTTAATTACAATCCTTATGACTAAAGTTTAAAAGACATTCAAATTGTTTATTCCCAATTTGAAATTGTTTAGTTCCAATTTGAATGCGTTTATTCCCAATTTGAAGTTGTTTAGTCCCAATTTGAAGTTGAAAAGGTATAGTGATGCTCCGAAAATTGATTTTTTATGATAAGCTTTTTCGCGTCATTCGGCGTTGAAAATGGTTCAAAGAAACCTGCGCCAACTGCGTGGAGTCCTGTTAAAACACATATTCGATTTGGTAATATCGTAAACCTTTACTTTTTCTAAGCGAATATAAAACTGCGAAGAGATTTTAGTGTCGCAGTTCTGCTGTCGGGCTTTCGATACATCGCTGCACCAGCACATTTCTCTTTTTGTTACACGATGTTGCAGGTGTTGACATGCACTTCAAAATCCTGCTAGGGATTTATTCATAATCACCTCTTGAGCTAGAAGTCTTAAAATCCCGCAGTCTTAAAATCTGATCTGAATATTTTTTTCAGATATCTGTGAAAGAAGATTCCATGTATTCGGATAGGAAACTATAGAACTTTTTCATTTAGACCGCCAAAACCGGACTATAGGTATACCCAAAATTTAACAAGGTATTCTAGAAAAATAGTCGAGATCGGTAATCTGAAAGGTGTATCTTCCGTACCACTGATTGGTCAATTATCAAAATGGGACTTGTTTCCAGTATAGAACTGATCAAGATATTTTTTTCCGCTGCCCAATCAGTCTTATTAGGTAAGCCCTCAGCTTAACTAGTAGAAGTCACATGGTGTAGAAGAAGCTTAAACAACGATAGGAGTTCCTTAGGATGGAGGTTGGGAGAGTCATCTGTTCTTAAGCTTTACTAGGAGCAGGATATTCAAAACATTTTATAGCTGTATCTTTATAACTATTCCGCGTGTGGAAATATCCATGGAAGCACAAGCTTCTTCTTTTCTTAACATTTTCTTTTTATAATGAAAATTACTTAAAATGTTTAAAAACTTGTCAACAGATATATTTGGCTCTGATTTGTTTTAATTTGTTTTTGGTTTTTGTTTTAACGGATAGGTACTATTGTACAAAAACTGCGAAACACAATATCAGTTAGATAGCTAAGGCGGATAAGAAAGAGAACAGGTGTATCTACCTTCTAAAAATTATATTATCATGGCTTGAATACTATAAAAATAATTTCGTAGCCGTAGTCCTCACTTTTTGCAGCTCTACACCCATTCAATCCACACACATACATACATACATACATCTGGGCATAACAATTTCGAAATTAATAAAAGTTGAATGTGATGTGATTATTATAATTTATTTTATTATTGTTATTGCATATGCGAGTAATAATCTGAGCTTTTGTTAAACAATTGCAACGCCACATGAATGGCATTTTTTTAATTTAATGCCGGCAATTGCATTCGATTGCCTTCCAAGTTGGCTGAAGTGCAGTGGTAGGCATTTTGTGCGTATGTGTGTATGTGTATATGTTTTTATATAGTTTGTGAACAGTGGTCGACAGCCGCAGCACGCGTCTCCATATAACTGTACATATGTATATGCAAAGAATTTTTAAATTTAGTACCGACTATCAATCTCTGGGCGCCGTTAACGATCTGCTGTCAGCAATTTCCATTTCAATTCCAATCGTAATTTTTCCACTTTTTGCAAAAAAAAAAAAATACAAAAATTAAGCATATTTGCATACATACATATGTACATATGTTGATGTGTATTGGAATGTGAATCAATATGAAGTAAAACTAAAAATATGTGTTTTTGTACATTTTCACAGACAAGTATACGTCATATAATTATAATAACTTAACCCTTCTGCGTGAATTGGGTCCATTTTTGGTTCCATTTGAGGTTGCATAATATCATGGCGGCGGTCGCCGTAGCCTAGTGGTTGGTGCATTACTACGATTTGGAAGTGGAAATGTTCGAAACCTAAATGATGGCACGAACGACCAAATGATAGAAAAAAGTTTTTCTACCACACCACGAAAAGAAGATATACCTACTAAATGTATAGTATGTAACTTCATGTGATATTTTTAAAGGTCGCAAAGAATTTGTCCCTTATGGGGTTAGGTGGGTTTCAGAGGTTGGAAAAAAAGAAGATTTTGACTATTTTTTTTAGTATATAAAATCATATATTTTATTTAAACAATTCACTATATCTAAGATACATATATAAACAGTATTTTGTGAAATTTTTATTTAAAAATTTAGAAAACTCAGCCGTTGGTACCTCATCTTCCTTGACGTCTCAAAAAAAAAAATGCTCTTGCCGTGGACAGCATAACTCATTATTGGTTCATCTAAAATCAAAAAACCAAAGGATTTCGTTGGTACATGGTTGTTGTACAAAGGAAAAAAAAATCCAAACATGCCTTAAACCAAAAAACACATTTTTTAGTGAAATTTTCGACATACATTGGCTCAAAAAAAAGAATTGTAATTAATAAGAAAAAAATCCTTCGTTCAATAACTAGATAATGTTATTTCAAAGATTTGTACAAAATTTGAACTAAATCGCTTCATAACTTTTCGAGATATCGTGTCCACCGACTTAAAAAATGGAGTTTTGAGATAAACACGCGAAGCGCTCAACTGACGTGGCCTAATGGGCGGAACTTCTGAAGGATCTATCTCTTAGAATTTTACTCGGATCGACTTAAAATTTTAGGAGAGTATTTTAAACATACTGTACTATTTAATGAGACAAAACACAAAAATCGATTTTTTGAAATTTTCAAACCCACCTAACCCATTATACTGCATTTCCCGCATATTTCTGTACTGCGAATTATTTGTAGAGGTCATAATTAAATTTACATTGCGTTCATAACTTTTGAAGTGTAAGTGAACATACATATATGTAAATTAATATATTTTTTATTTGAAATAGAGTAAATAAATATAAATAAATAAAATAGAGTAAAAAAAGAGTATTTATTTTAAATAAAATATTTATTTCCCAGCCAAGACAAGTAAAAAGGAAGCAGTACCCAAGTTAAAAAGGGAATTTGTTTATTTACAACAAAAAATCATTTACTTAGCGCGTTATATGGGACCAAACGGGCGAGTTATGCGAGCATATGTACTCCTATGACGCATTTTCCTACAACGGGGAACCCATCCGCCATGTTATAGGGGGGATTACCTTATATATACATATAATTAAAACATTTTACATATCTCTAATAAATATAAACTTTGTTGAATTTAAGTTACTTACATGATGTTTCTTGGGGATTTTTGTGGGTCACTCTATAAAAATCTAGCACTGAAAATTTAGTGGGTGAAATACTTACATACATATCTGAGACAAAAAAAGTCTAATATACATACATTAAAATAGGCAAAGAAGGTCAAGAGCTGTATTTTTGGACACTGGTCTTGAAATTGAAATTTGAAAAGGTCGAGCCAAGGAGCACCAGGAGATTTGGTGGCTCCTAAAACACTCAGGCTAAAGAGCCCATTGTATTTATAGCTCTGGAAAGGGCGGTAGATAGTCAAGGAGGGATGGAGAAAAGTATCAGAGAAAGAGATAGGAAAGAATAGAGACAGAGATAGAGATAGTTAGTCCTGTGAGAATTTTCTAGATGCTTTGGCAAATCTGTAAATATCCTCCAGTTTTAGAGAACAAATATTACTCATTCTCATGACATCGGAACCCAATACTCGTAGCCTTGCTCTAGCAAAGGCAGGACACTCACAGAGAAAGTGCTCAGCGCTATCCGCCTCCCCCAAGCATGACAGGCATACCGGGTTCTCGATGATTCCAATGGTGGTCATATGCTGACCCCAAGGGTTGTGTCCTGTAATGATGCCGACCATCAACCGAATATCTTTCCTTTTAAGTTTTAGTAGAAAGTTTGACAGTTTTCTGTTCGGACTAGTTCGATTTTGTCAAGAATCCTCTGCACTTTCGTGCAAAGCCTCCTTAAGGATTTATCCGATGTTAGCGCACAGACGTCGTCCGCATATGCTTGGAGGTGAAAGCCGAGTTCCTGCATCCCCACTAATAGAGAGTCTACGACGAAGCACCACAGCAGTGGAGAAAGAACACCCCCTTGGGGACATCCTTGCTTGGCCCTGACTGTGATTTGTTCGTCACTGCTCCCACCAGCGGTTAACAGCCTCTCAGAGAGCATGGAATATATCCATTTTATAATGGCTTGATTAACTCCTTGTCGTTCGGCAGAAGAACATATCGAGCCGAAAGTGGCATTATCAAAAGCCCCCTCAATGTCCACGAACACACCCATTGTGTATTCGTCAGCTTCCAGCCCGGCTTCAATCTTGCTAACAAGATCGTGTAAGGCTGATTCACATGATTTTCCACTCTGGTAAGCGTGTTGATTTCTACTAAGTGGACTTCTCGGCAATACCCCCACTCGAATATGTTTCTCCACCACTCGTTCCAGACTTTTCAACATGATCGATGTCAAACTGATTGGTCTAAAACTTTTTCCTAGGCAATAGTCATCTTTTCCTGGTTTCGGAATAAATACTACTCTGACGCGTCGCCATTGGGATGGTATATAACCATATGCAAGACAGGCTGATCTGGTATTGGAGAAAGTTTCTGATGAAGTTTCATAACCTCAAATGTAGTCAATACTTGTAATATTAGAAATTGTAGGCTAGAATATCTATAAAACCTGACAGGCTGGGCTTATTCTGAATTCAGGATTCGGATTTAGTACATTAAAATCTTTGGAAATGTATGCATACAAATTTGAGTTTAAGACCTACGTAATTCTCCAGACTTGAAAAGGACACCCACATCATTGAAAATAGGTCCAAAACTCATCTTCTTATTGAAATATAATGCAAATATGAGTGTAAAATAACAAATATAATAATCTTTAATTGCATATAACTTTTTAATTAAAATTTTGTGATTTTAACAAAATATTATTTGGCGATATTTCAAAAATTCTATGCCTTTACGAATTCGGCGACCAATCTTTACAAGGGATTGAATAGTGGCGCTCCTAGATAAAATAGAAATTATTTACACTGGCCAACAAAATTGCAACTTTTGTCTGTTGATTGAGGTTTATCACTTGATGTTTACTAATTTGACGTTGCTGATTCTAAATATACCCGCAAATAATTTATGACAGCTCTTGTTTACGAGATATAGCTTTCGTTAATAATTCATTGTCTTTTATTGTTCGTTTGCTCAAAAATTATAAAAAAAGGTTTTATTATTATAAGTTGACATGGCATCGTCAAGACGAGTTTGTGTAAATGATCCGAATCAATTTTGTTTCATTCGCGGAGAGTATATGTTTAAAGAATACCGATTAGATGTGACACCGTTCGTAATTGAGGCTTCCAAAAATTACTTTGGTCAAAATATTCGTTGAGCTTCTACGTTTGTGGACAAATAAGAAAATGAATAGATTTAGGTACGAAACTGCTATGGTCTGGAAGGAACCCATGAACCACCACGACGAATGTTATTTTTGTTTGGTTAACATAACTGGCATTAAACGGAAAAATCGAGCCAAATGGGAATATCTTTGCATACGGTCGGCGTATACACGAGTTTTAATCAGATAAGATATCACTTGAACCTCAAGCTGGTCCATCACAGGGGATGCCTATGCATTTAAAGGCGAATACTGATTGAAGGGATAGTGAATTTGAATATGACATGGAAACGCCAAGGTCATTCAACCAACGAGCTTATCAGAGATTTGGATCTATCAAAGTCTGCTTCTAAACTTTTGGCTTCTTGGCTAAAAGAAAGAAACTAGTAACAAGGGAAACTAAAATTTCTTCTTACCGCACAAGAGAACAAAATCTCCTGAAATATTTGGTATTTTGTAAAGATGTGTACCTGGTTTAATGGCTACAATGGGATTAAAAAATTACGTTGCTACTGAGTGGCGTTTATTCATAGACTCATCAAAACGGAGTCTAAAATGCGTTCTTTTGCACAGTGGGAATACATTTCAGTCATTGCCTGTGGCACATTCCACTAAAAAAAGGAATATGCAACTGTTGTTCTTGTTTGAGCTGAAATTAAATATGTATGTGGGACACAACATACCCAGCAAGAAGAGTCCCGGTCACGTGACCGGTCACATTACCGGGACGCGTGGTCTGAAAATGGTAACTAGCCCCGCCCCTTTGCAATCACTTTGTTAAAAGCGTTGGGAAAATCGTGCCAAAAATTTTGTGTACGTGTGATTTTTTATCCCTTTCATACATATGGATTCGTTTGCCAGTGCCAGTTTCATATAAACGTAGCGACGAACAAAATAACTTTTAGGCCAGCGCCGGCAGCACAGCGCGATAGCCTAGCGGCTAGCAATGTGGGCTTCCGATCCGAAATCCTTGGTTCGAATCACAAAAAAAATTTTTTTTTATACATTTATTTCATTTTGTTTTATGATATGTTTATGAGCAGATTTTTTTCATGGTAGAAATACACTCGGTGTTTTGCCATTGCCTGCTGATGGGCGACCGCTATTAAAAAATGTTTTTATTAATTTTGCCTTCACCGAGATTCGAACTGACGTTCTCTGTGTGAATTCTGAATAGTAGTCACGCACCAACCCATTCGGCTACGGCGCTTGTTTACTTTAATTGATGCAAAAATGAGTAAAAGTATTTGAATGAACTTTGCTTACTGCTTACACATTTGCCAAAGGTTGACAATTTGATTCTCGGCCTACTTTGATATCAAAAAGAGAGAAAAGATATCTTTTTGACTTATTGCTTTGACAGCCACTTATCGTTTTCTTTTGTTCTATTTCTATTGATGCAAAAATGAGAAAAAATATATGAATAAAGTTTGCTTACTGCTTACACATTTGCCAAAGGGGACGGAGCATAAAAAAAAGTCGATTTCCAAAGAAATACGAGTGCATATGTCCCAGCAAAACCTGCGTGACCGAAGCTCTAACACAATTACACTTTTTTATATGTTACAAACACATATGCACTCGCATTTCTTTGGAAATCGACTTTTTTTTATGCTCCGTCCCCTTTGGCAAATGTGTAAGCAGTAAGCAAACTTTATTCATATATTTTTTCTCATTTTTGCATCAATAGAAATAGAACAAAAGAAAACGATAAGTGGCTGTCAAAGCAATAAGTCAAAAAGATATCTTTTCTCTCTTTTTGATATCAAAGTAGGCCGAGAATCAAATTGTCAACCTTTGGCAAATGTGTAAGCAGTAAGCAAAGTTCATTCAAATACTTTTACTCATTTTTGCATCAATCAAAGTAGACAAGCGCCGTAGCCGAATGGGTTGGTGCGTGGCTACTATTCAGAATTCACACAGAGAACGTCAGTTCGAATCTCGGTGAAAGCAAAATTAATAAAAACATTTTTTAATAGCGGTCGCCCATCAGCAGGCAATGGCAAAACACCGAGTGTATTTCTACCATGAAAAAAATCTGCTCATAAACATATCATAAAACAAAATGAAATAAATGTATAAAAAAAAAGTTTTTTTGTGATTCGAACCAAGGATTTCGGATCCGAAGCCCACATTGCTAGCCGCTAGGCTATCGCGCTGTGCTGCCGGCGCTGGCCTAAAAGTTATTTTGTTCGTCGCTACGTTTATATGAAACTGGCACTGGCAAACGAATCCATATGTATGAAAGGGATAAAAAATCACACGTACACAAAATTTTTGGCACGATTTTCCCAACGCTTTTAACAAAGTGATTGCAAAGGGGCGGGGCTAGTTACCATTTTCAGACCACGCGTCCCGGTAATGTGACCGGTCACGTGACCGGGACTCTTCTTGCTGGGGTGTTTGTAACATATAAAAAAGTGTAATTGTGTTAGAGCTTCGGTCACGCAGGTTTTGCTGGGTGTGTTTGTAACATATAAAAAAGTGTAATTGTGTTAGAGCTTCGGTCACGCAGGTTTTGCTGGGTAACTTCGATTTAAAAATGGTAAACTTTCTTCTAAGCCAACAAAGTGGTTACACAAAATATCCCTATTTTCTTTCCTTGTGGGACAGTAGAGCTAAAACACAACATTGGATTAAAAAAGATTGGCCTACTCGGGGAGCGCTAGGTCCCGGTTAGCAGAATGTGTAAAACCCGCCTTTAGTATCGAGGGATGGTATAGTTTTACCCCCGTTACATATAAAACTAGGACTTATAAAACAATTTGTAAAAGGTGTTGACAAATACGGGAATTGCTTCCATTTTCTATCAGAAAAGTTTCTAAAACTAAGTGCAGAAAAGATAAAAGAGGGAACTTTTGATGGTCCACAGATATGATCTTTAACAAAAGCCTCAAATTTTACAGATGTTATGACAGAGATCGAGAATAAGTTTGTTATATGTAGACTAGGGCGGGTCGATTTAAAAACCGCTCATTGCTCTGTGAAAATCGTATTCTAAGGATCAAAATAAGAAACTTTGCCCAAGGAACCATACCTCTAAAACGAATTCTGATGTCCCCCAATTTCAAAATATCACCATTTTTGGCCTTTACATGAAAAAATCAGCTAAATGGCTATGTTTTTTCTTTATTTTTATTTATTTATAATAATATTTATTATTTATTTACAATAATATCTATTTTTTCTCTTAAGAAATTTATTTAGTCAGAACATATGTAAATGAAAAAATTAATTTAAGTGAGATATAGAAAAGAAACTAAAAAGTTCGACCCAAATTGGGGGACATCAGAATTCGTTTTAGAGGTATGGTTCCTTCGGCAAAGTTTCTTATTTTGATCCCTAGAATATGATTTTCACAGAGCAATGGGCGATTTTTTTGCCTCCCCACAAAAGACACTCAAAGTTCGATCTAATTTGGGGGACATCAGAATTCGTTTTAGAGGTATGGTTCCTTCAGCAAAGTTTCTTATTTTGATCCCTAGAATATGATTTTCACAGAGCAATGGGCGATTTTTTTGCCTCACCACAAAAGACACTCAAAGTTCGACCCAAATTGGGGGACATCAGAATTCGTTTTAGAGGTATGGTTCCTTCGGCAAAGTTTCTTATTTTGATCCCTAGAATATGATTTTCACAGAGCAATGGGCGATTTTTTTTTGCCTCCCCACAAATCTACCCGGCCTAATGTAGACTAATGTAATTATAAAAACATTAAGTTTTGCATATTTTAGTAAAATACAAGGAATACAATTTTATTTGTCTTTTGGTATGTACATTTTACTATAGCGTCATTTCAACCCAAGGTTTGCAAATTTATAAAACACTACGGGACGACCCTCAATTCTGCCTCAGTTGGGGTAGGATCTGCTAAGCTCAGTGACTCAGCGGCTGATAGCATTCAATTTGACCGCATTCAATACCGCCAATGTGATCGTTTGCACAGTAGTAGTGCAGATGAAATAAAAAAACAACAATGCTCTAAAATTTTTATTAAAGAACAATTTTTTTTTAGAAGTGAACATTTTTATCAGCATGTGAATTTAAGACTAGCCCTATTAAAACCTACAGTCATATGCATACACCTACATGTGTGTATGTATGTATATATTCTCTGATTGTTTTCTATTATCAATTTCATTTGTTTATGGGCTATGAAGTTCAGTGAACGCGAGTTAGAGTAATCTCTTGTGAATAATGAATAATAATGCGTACATGCAACATCTATTTCGAAGTGTTAGAAGTCTTTATCTACTTGAGCATTAGCAGTAACACCACAAATTACGCCAATGTGGACTATAGTGGGCACTGCCTTGCGGGTAAATTGGATCTTTATACGTACCCTGGGTTAGAGGACAAAACATCTTCAGGCCACCTTGAATAGAACGGCCGATTGGGCGTGCACGGTAACACATACATCGAATATATATGTACAATGATATCCGGTGGCGATGAGATGGTTTTTTTTATGCTCGAGACGAAGACTTTTTGAGTCTTACGACTAAGCTCTATCGAAAACAGCAGAAGTTTGAATGATCACCTGTAGGAGTGTGAGCTTTACGCAAACATCAACATAGCGACTGATTTTAGATCCAGCTAGTCTGTTGGACTTGAACATTTGCGATAGGTCCCTATCAGCTATACCACAGAGGTGGCAGAGAAGTAGAAGGTTTTTTCTGCGTTGAAAGCATCAACAAGAAGATGGATTTGGCTTCCCTAGGAACTTCCAACTGATGTCCCCTACCAAAAGAAGAAAAGGTCTGTTGCCCTTGTTGAACTTAGGTGAATATCAATTACATACCTTAGTGCTAAGTGCAAGGAGAATAAGGGAAATTGCCATAACCGCCCGAAAATATTTAAAACTTAAAGCATCGGAAATGCTTTGAAATGCCCTCGAGAGTTTCAAATAAAAATAGCCATTGGTAATTCCTGAACATAAATAATAAATCACATAAAATATAAATAAAAATAATTTTAAAGTAGAATTTCTAATTACAGCTAAGTGAATGGGTTTGGAGAAAAATCAATTTGAAGGGAACGAAATAGATTTGAAAGAATAATAATTAGTAGCACATCATTTAAAAAAAAGTCAAAAACGTGGGTTCAAATGGAAAAAACAAGCTATATGTTCGATATTTCTTTTTTTGCTTTAAAGAAAGGGCGAATCCGGTGTCATCGCATGATTTTGGCGGTCAACTCTCGTCGCTTGTGAGAAGTATAAGCTTACCCTCAAATCGTTTATCGCACAGTTTAATCATTTGCACAATATGACCGCCACGGGCCGTCAGAATATATCCGTTCACTTTACAAATTTCATCGATCCGATTTTGATCGAATCCACTTTTCTTTTCTTTCCGATTTCGAATATGTTGGAATTTTTTTAAATTTGTATTCAAATTCGAAATTTTTTTAACCATTTTTGGAACTTTCGGTGCGATTCATAAAAGTTTCGACAACCTATATCTGAAAAACTATAAGTTTCCCATAAACAAGCAATTTTCCCCATTCTCAGAAGATCTATGTTAATCCACGCACGAGTTTTGAATATTGCTTCTGCCATGTCGTCCTAAGCTGAATGAATAGTTCTGGTTAGGTCTTCCAGATTTTCAATCTGCCGCCCAGAAAGTATTTGAGTGACTTTGGTTTTAAATGTATCCAGTTTTACAACTCGTTCATTAAGATGGGCCAGGTGAAACACACGAAAATCAGCATTTGATCCAAATCAAAAGCTGTATAGGTAAATTAAACTACACTTTTTAAATAAAAAACTATCTACTCTATTTGCGTAGAAGCGTCAAACAGAGGATGGACTATCTCGGGCTTATTCCAACAATGCAGAATTTCGATAGTCAGGGGAAGATCATGCCCTATTCCAATCTGGCCCGATCTCGAAATCCGTTGCCGAAAAGTGATACAGGCAAATTTCTTCGTCTGGGTTCAATCAAGTGGCGCACGATTTTACCCAATCTTTTCTTTTCCTTTTGTCTTTTGGAGCGTGAAGTAACTTTATTTAAATTTGAGGACATCAAAAATAGTATCGCCCACTAACTTGTTTAACAAAAAATTGAATTTCTATGCTTTTGAGTACTTCTTCTTTGGAATTTGCTCTGCAATAAAAAGTAGCTTTTCCAAGAGGACACGGATTTATTAAATAGCTGAAGATGGCTGACACAAAGTGAAAATTATACATCTTACATCACTTTTAATTATTGCCTCATGAATGAAAACTTGGAATTTTTCCTTTCAACTTTAGCTTCAGTTTTTATTTGGTCCAATAAGTTCATAAGGTGAGGCATAGATGGCGGCGTCAATATCAAAAGCATATAGTATTTAGTGAGAACCGCCCTTTAGGAGCTACTTGTTAAATTTTCATGACATTTTGCCGATTAGTTTGTGAGTTACAGTCGTTTAAGTGAAGCTACTTTTGGTTTTGTGAAAAAAATGGATTCAAAAGAATTTCTTGTATTGGTAAAACACTGTTTTTTAATAAAAAAAAAAACACTGGAAATACACCAATGGCTACGGAAGTATTATTCGGACTCCGCTCCGTCGATCGGAACCGTTGAACGATGGTTTCGTGAATTTAGATGCGGTCGTACGGGCACTGAGAACACAGCGCGTTCAGGACGTCCAAATGAAGCAGTTAATCCAGAAAACATCAAAAAAATCCATCGTATCATTCTGAATCCTCGTAAAGTGAAAGTGCGCGAGTTAGCAGAGGCCGTAAGCATATCGAAAGGGTCAGTAGGAACGATTTTGCATGAACATTTGGGTGTGAAAAAGCTAGTCGGAAGATGGGTGTCGCGTTTTCTCACATTCAACCAAAAACATCAACGAATAATGGATTCTGATCATTGTTTGGAGCTGTTTCGCCGCAATCCAAGCGAGTTTTTGCGTCGATTCATAACAATGGACGAAACATGGATCCACCACTACACGGCACAGTCGGCAGAGTGGTTGGAAGTCGGCCAAAGCCGACCAAAACGTCCAAAGACGCAGCAATCGGCTGGAAAGGTCTTGGCCTTTTTTTGGGATGCTTGCGGTGTAATCTTCATCGACTATCTTGAAAAGGGTAAAACGGTCACCGGCGAGTATTTTGCCAGCTTGTTGGACCGTTTGAACGACGAAACCAAGAAAAAGCGGCCTCATTTAGCAAAGAAACAAGTGTTGTTCCACCAAAATAATGCACCGGCTCATAAAGCAACGATTGTCATGGCAAAATTGCACGAATTGCTTCCCCATCCACTGTATTCTCCAGATTTGGCCCCCAGCGACTATTGGCTGTTTCCAAACTTGAAGAGATGGCTTCAGGGAAGGAGATTTCGATCAATTGAAGAAGTTGAATGGGAAACAGACGCGTATTTTGAAGGACTTTCTATCGATCATTTTTCGAAAGGCATCATAATGTTAGAAGACCGTTGGGAAAAGTGTATCGCCCTAGAAGGATCTATGTTGAAGAATAAAAGTATATATTATATATTAGTAGAAGTATATTATTTTTATAATATGATCTCTTCCCACTCTTCGCCACAGCGCGGTGCAATCCAGGAAAGAAAGAGGCACATCTTGTACCTTCACATCATAAAATCGAACTGAGAATTCGTTTTATGTGTTATGTGTTCTCTAATGGCTAGTAACTAATAAGAGGGATCCGTACAACTTCAGGTTGGGTTTGACAAGGCGCAATGTGCTTTTGCTTTATGCGATGTTGCTACGAGACAAATTGGCAGCGCTTGAATATCGTCTAACATAAAATTTGAAAAAGTCGTCCAAAAGTGGGTGTCCGTCTAAAATTTGATTTTATTTCACATGGCTCGGAAAGGTACTTCCATATTTGGAAAGAGCTGATGATCGTATTTCGCACAACCACGGATACCAAATAAAGTAATGGTAGCGAGTTTAAATGGTAGGGATACTGATATGTTTCTTTAAGGGCGTTTCTGGGATTTGACGTCATTTAAAATTCTAGACTATGGTAGAATTGTCAAGTCTAAAGCCGCAGGGTCCGTATTTTATATAGTACCATCGGTCTGGGCTTTATAATTTACGAAAAGTGCAGAATAACGTTTATTATGGACTTGGCAGAGTACACTTAGATTCCACATATTCATTAGACCAAAACCTCGCTTGGTCTAAAATCTCTTTACCTCAACTTTCGAACACATCAACCGACAAGTCATGTGTTCCAAAGACCTTGTTGGCATCCAGTAGCATTGTTTCTGTTCTGTTCCCCTCATATCTTGATCGCTTGGTGTTAACTAAACATCTTCTCTAAATATATTTGTAGTTTCACATATTCGCCGTGGTTCTTGAATATTGCTTTCATATCTCAAATGCGCCAGTCCGGTCATTTGTTATCGGATCTCCACCTTCGACATTGTGAGAAGTATGATGATGATGAATGATATTTTAAGGTATTGGACTCGTATATTGCTTATGAGCATAAGCACTAAAAATAGTTATACCTGCATACCTAGGATCATTTTGCTTTCATCCACCAAAGAAGCGTTGCAATGGTGCTCGTATTTTGCTTTTTGAAATTCACTTACGTTCTTTGTTGGGTGTTTGGATCTACAACTGCATGTTGCCTCCGAATGCCAGATACTTTTTTTTATGAGAATCTATTATGGCAGAAATATGCTCGTAGGTTTGCCGTTGCTTGTTGACCCCTATTAGAAAAAAACTTTACTCATTTGGAGTTTCATGCCGACAATGGGTTTTGAGCCCGGGCCCTATCGAAACTTAGTCACTCACCAACCATTCGGCGGCTATGGCGGCCGTTCTTTAGGTCACTCCCCTGGCTTCAAATAAAATCCTCGGCAGCAATAGGTGCCTTCCCAACAGTTAGTGTGAATGTGAGCTATACTCTTGATGAAGAGTCTACCGCAACAAATTTCATGCATAGTGTGGCTATTAAATAACAACCCTTGTGCACACCCTCAATATAACCTCTCCTCCATAAATCGTTTGAACCAGTACTGGAAGAGTTCTTGAAGATGCGACTCAAATGAAGTTCTCTTCAAGCATACTTCACATTAGGATACAGATACAACTCGTAAACTCCAGCAGTCGGCCAATAAAGTTGATAGTCTAGCATAAAGATGGTCTAATACTTGCACTACAATGCGCTTTGTCTAGACTTGTCCTTTCACAATGCTGGTCAATTTTTCTTTATTACTTCCTGAAGTCCAGCTAGAATGCGATGGTTTACTGCATAGTTAGTTTTAAGGTGCGGTTTCAATAGCAGTTTTTCCAAGTGTCATGTGAAATTTCACAACAAGTCGTTACTATGCTGCTTCACTTAATGTCTATTCGGCTAAACAAAACAACTACTCTGCTATGGCTGTACTGATTTATTTACTGAAGTGAACGGTAGTGCATTTGAAATGAACACCAGTCGGCCGCTAGCGGCCGGCGTATGCATATTTTTTTGACAGCTGCTTTAGTTTTATTATTTAATAGCCACACTTCGTATTTCTCTTTCAAATACCGCAAAATCTTTCGGTAACTTCGCTCAAATTTATGCAATGAATAATTCTTCATTTTGGATTTCCCCAGAAAATGTGTAACAATATAGTCTGTAGGTGTTCACCACCCTCACCGAAGAGATACTAATCAAACAACCACCCTTTAAGGGCTCTCTTTTTAGAATCAAACTTTTTGTTTATTCTATATTTATATGCACGTATCTACATACATATATGCACATATCCACGTACATGTTATGCCGGCGCATATCTAGTGTGAGTACATATATTGTTTTTTGTTTTTGGTATATCTCCCCTATAGGCGGAGAAACAAACCCAATTGCCCACAATACTGCCGGCAAAATTAGTGCAATTGAGAGACTTGAATGCTTTTCTATTTACACACATACTTATATGTATATATGCATATGTACTTTTGCATGGAATCTATATGTATGACCACAACCAGTATTGGCGCCGTTGATAGCAACAACTATGGAAGCGAACGACGTGGAATGAAACGAAAATACAGAATTAAATGGAGTTCAGCCAGCAAGTTGTTGGAGGAGAGCTCGTCAAGCAACGATACAGCTGAGCTGAGTTGAGCTCAGCTTAGGGCCAATGAGACTTGGTCATTTACAGTTTATTTGTTGGCGAAGACGGATGCAAGCAGTAAAGCCGGAAAGCCGGAAAGTTTTAAGTCGATGCTAGGGAAAACTTGTACGAAAGTTTACGTGACGGCGCTGAAATTGAAGTCGAAGTGGAGTGAAGCGAAGTGGAGGTGTGTTGAAGCAAAGTGAGTGCAATAAAGTGCGGGTGTGTGCGCGTTTGTTTGGAGGGCATGCATGAAATGTGCCTGCAATTGCTATGCAACATCAATAACTAAATGCAAAGAAGTCGAGAAATAACAACAATGTTAATCACAATTTCATTTAAATGAATAAAAGTGCAGCAACAACAAACGAAGCGAAATAAATTATATAAATGCGCATACATACATATGTAGACATGTGTGTATGTTATAATGAGGACTGCGTAATCAACAAAATATGACTAAGTACTAGCAGAGTCTGCAGACAGCAGTCTTGCTGTCAGCTTGAGATACATTTGCGACAATAGCGATCGTACTGCGTAAGTAGCCAAGTGTTGAGTTCGTATATTAAAAATATTATAAGCTGCAATTACCGCGACAATAGCGCTAATAAGCGGACGCTATGCTTAAAAGTGCTATCACAACAATAACAACAACCATAGTAGCAAATGCATATATACTTTGTAGAACAACAGCACAAAAGATTAAAGCGTAAAAATATAAATATAAAAAAATAAAAAAACTAAATAAAATTAAAAAAAGCTTGTGGAAAAATAGTGGAGAAAATCATCACATCCGCCGCCAGTTTCGCCGGTCGCATTGTGCTGGTGGTCAGTGTGCGTGTGAGATGCTCGTAGGTGCGTGACGAGCGTTGACGATCGTTTTGTGAGCAGCAGATACTTTTTGCAAGTGATACTAGTTGCCAGCCGGCTGGCAGATACGCAATGCAAAATACGCGTACAACGCCATAGACAATATCACACACACACATGCAAATGCATGTACATATACATACATATATCCGCTGGCACGCATGTATGTATATGTGGTACATTGTGCGTTTGGAGCATTGTGGGCCGGCCGGTCTGGATGGCAGTTTAATTTTGTATCGCAACCAGTTGTGTCCTCTTCGGGGACGCTTTGGCGGAGCAACATTGCAGCAATGCTTTTATAACGCAGTTTAATTAAATTAGTGAAATGAAGCGTTCCAAGTGTATGCTTGCTTATCAGTGGTTAAGTTTTCTTTTTCTATTTCTTGAATCGAAATGGAAACTGTTGAAAAAAAACGAAAGTCTAGTTGGATAGTTAGTTAGTTGTGTGTACGTATTTACATATATGTATGTATGTTTGGTGGATGGCTTCAGTTTCATATGAGGCTGCAAATAAGAGAAGATAAACAAGTTTGGTGCCCAAATTGTGATTAATGATTCTGAATGGTGGAAAAAAATAAAAAAATAAAGCAATTACTCATAAAATATTCATGGGAAAATTAATTAACTTCTCCATATAAAATACTTAGTGTGCAAATTGCAAAGAAGCAAAGAATTGATGAGTTGAGTCGGTTTTCGAGAGGAAGTAAAAATATTCTTCTAGAGTTGAAAACAGCTGTATAATTATCTAAATTGTTTTTTTGCTTAGAAGTGAAGTGTTTGGAATTACTTAATTAATATCATACGTATGAATACTAACCAATATGAATGACTAATGCAGTCAGTTAATACCAAGAAAAATTAAAAGTGCTTAAAGTGTTAAAATAATAATAAAAAATAAAATAAACTCAGGCGCGCATATAGAAAAAAAAACTACCGAATAACACTACTTAACAGCAAATTACCTTTCTTGTTGTGAATTTAGTCAAGTAATCGTAATAGTTTTCGTCACTATTTGAACATTTCAGAGTAGTTGTTAAACATTTATTAGCATTGGCTAGTGGCCGTAATGCGACTACCAGTAAATTTTAAAGTAGTTATCCAAAGTTTAAATAAAAAATGGAAATTTTCAAAAATAATTTTACTGGTTAAAATATATACTTTGAACCTTATAAGATATAAGTTAAAAATCGAATTATTGACAAAAAAGTGTTGTATGTTGGGTAGTCTTCAATCACTTTATTTATAACTCGATCGATCCTATGTTAAGGTTTAGAGTAGAGGTATGGGATTTTAACATTTATTTAAAGACCAGCAAATACTCGCTGGTGATGCTCTGTCATTAAATAATAATAATAATGAGTTGCTTTAGAGGCATCTGGTGGGCGCCTAGTTCATCACAAATGTTTTAAAACCGCTTCAGTTTTTAGCCATTGTCTTGACTTGAGACCACGTCGATTTCTTCATTAAGACTGTGTCTCCATGAGCCTTCGGGGTCTTCCACTTCTGCGCGATCGGCTTGGATTCCAATCGAGGGCCATACTAATAATTTCGGAAGCAGGTTTCCGTAGTGTATGACCTATCCATCTCCATTTGCGCTGTCGGATTTTTAAATGAGTCGGTTGGTGTTTATTACTCCTGAACAATTCTTGGTTTGACACTCACATATCTGGCCACCAAACACGAAGAATGATTCTGAGATATCGATTGACGAATGTTTGAAATTGTTTGTGACTTCCGCCCAAACATGTTAAATTCCAATTAGAATTAGCAATTGATGCAATTGGTTTATATTCTCTAATTCATCAAACAATTAGAATGAGTTCAACTAATTCCCATTAGATAATTGAAATTTTTATTCCAATGGTAAAACTAATTGCAATTAGTTGCCATTAGCAAAAAAATTGGTTTACCTTTACAATTAGAAATCTAATTGACTTCTGCTAATGCAATTAGATATTTAATTAGCTCGAATTAGAATTAATTATTTTGATAAAAATAAATTTTTTGCAAAGAACGAAAATCATAAATGTGAGGGTTCGTATACTGAATCGACCTTTTATGATTTCAGTGATGGTGGTAAGTTCTGCATTAGTAACACATATACATACTCGTATATGGTATTTTTAGTAAATATGATTACATTTTTGCAGAAGGAAGTACTGCTTCATTGTCAAAATTGACAGAGGAGGGTGAAAGCATGCATTTTATTTCGAATATGATGCATCAATATTTGAATGATGATGATAAAACTTCCAATATATGGTCCAAATATCCCACATTAAAGGACATAGCACTGTTTTGCAACAGGCCGCTTACGTCTTCAGGCCCTGTGGTGCGACTATTTTCCTTTGCGGGCATTATTAATAGTCCAAGGCGGGGTCGCTCGACTGACTTTTCTTTTGAAAAGCTCGTATTGCTGAAAGCGAATATGCCCGGTCGTTCTAGTTAACAAACAGTTAGTACATACGTTAAATAGATGTTCATGTATGTAATATATGTACGTAGCACATATTATGTACATAAGTAATATATATATGTGTGAAACTCATATTATGAATATTTCAGTTTTGTTTTTTCAAAATATCAAAATAATTGATTCTAATTCTAGCTAATTGAATATCTAATTGCATTAGCAGAAGTCAGTTAGATTTCTAATTGTAAAGGTAAACCAATTTTTTTTGCTAATGGCAACTAATTGCAATTAGTTTTACCATTGGAATAAAAATTTCAATTATCTAATGGGAATTAGTTGAACTCATTCTAATTGTTTGATGAATTAGATAATTTCACAAAAGAAGGTTAATTAGCAATCATTAGCATTATCTAATCATTATTTAACATCTCTGCTTCCGCCATGTTGCGTTCCCATAAAGCAATACCGATTTCTCATTTGAATGGAAAATATGAAGTTTTGTCTGCTTCAAAATATGCTTAGCGTAGCATATTTTCTTTAGGGCGGCAAGTGCTCTTTGCTTTTCTTATTCTGCTCTCAACCTCTTGATTTGCACCGCCGTCTTGCGTAATCTAGCTTCCTAGATGTAAAAACTCGTTTGCTTTTTCAACTGGTTGCTTAGATATGGTGAGGCCTGAGAACACCGAAGTATTCGCGCACATAAATTTGCTTAAGAAACATTTATATTATATATCGAGTACTCCCTGCACAGCCCATCAGTTCAGCATATACCTCTTTTTGGTCTTTTACTTAGAGCAGCATTTAAGATATCGTCGATGACAATTGAACATAGCAAGGGAGACAATGTGCATCTCTGCTTTCCTGCTTGCTTTGTCATTAAAGCTTAGAAAATTTTTTTTTTTATTTCTCCATCGTCTATAAAAATAAAAAAAATTATTTGCATTATGCATTAAAGAAATATAAAATATCCTCGTAATTTTTTCCTATTCATCTAATACAGTGGACGCTTAGGGCTCTTAAGTAGTTTGATCTAATAAAAACTTCCGAATTCTTAAGTTTTCTAGACGATTTTTTATAATTAAAGTTTTATAGTGAAAAATACCCGTATATTATAATATAATCCTACATAGATTTTGTATTTATTAATTACTTTTTTTAGGCCATCGATAATTTTAATAAAATTTGTGAATAAAGTTTTTCGAAAATATTTACCATGCGCTCCATTTCTTCTTCTTCAATGAAAACTTTTGATAAAAGTAGTTAAAATTTGGAATTGTTCCTTTTTTTTATAAAGAAGCTAAGTCTCGTTGGTTTCGAAGTTTTCACTCTTTCTTTCTTCACAATATTCGATCAAAGGAAGGGGAAGATTGGTCCGTCAAATTTTTACAGCTCAATTCGCATTCTTCTCTCTCCACTTCATTAACAAAAATGTTTGATTGTTTTTGTGCGGAATGAAAGTTTTTGTCTACGCATTTATTTGTTTGAATATTGTCTAACGCCGTTCCAATTAAAAGCAAAATTGAAATAAAAACTTTGAAAAGCTATTCATAAAATTTTAACAAATCTCATGATTTTAGGACAAAGTTTTTTGAACAATTAAAACTTGCGAGCTCGAGAATTCTCAGCATCCATTGTACGTTAATATAAATTTGCATGGACTAAGTTTCGAGTTTAAGCCTCAAGTATGAACCTTAATACCTTATCTTAATATCTGAACTCCAATGCCACTTAGCGGGTTAATTTTTTTCAAAAAAAAAAAAAAAAAAAAAAAATACTTTTCCTAGGTACCCAATCTAGCGATTTTGTTTTTGCAGGAATATTCATTTTCATGTAAGTGCATCTTTAATATGAGCCAAATCGGACCATTATTGCGATTTTTACGAATAGTTCGACTCCGGCGCGGCCAAATAGACTTAAACTAAAGTAGACTAATACCTGCAGCTACACAGAAAACTTCACTGCTATCGGACAAACGGATAAACAGATAACCTGACATTTATTTTTAGAGTAGAAGCTGAGAGAAAGAGTTAAATGATTTCTATTTTACCAAAGCACTCTATACTACAACACTCTTGGCATTAAATGCACTGTGAAAGACTGGAATCAGTACAAAAATATCATTACCTTTCGTTAAGAAATGTATAATAGAATTTACTAAAAAGTCAGATGGTAGCAAGTGGACTTCAATAAAGAATACTTCAAAGGACTGTTTTCACATCTTACATAAAGCAATTAGCAAAATTGTTAGACCTCGAGCATTCAGTCTGTTTATGACGTTTGAGGAGAAATTGTTTTTTATGAATTTCTCAATATCGAAATTTATGTTCTTTGTTTTCAATTTCCCTTCCGTGACATTTGTAAATTCACTAATGGTTTGTATAGTATTGGATAACAGATATTATTATAAAAATGTATTTCGAAGTTAAGGTAATTTTTCTCAACAAAATTTGTAAGATAAAAAATTAGGTTGGGTCAGGTTATTCTACAGTTCTTGGAAACAGTTCGCTTAGTGATCACATATATATATACCTATATAATTGGCGCGTACACCCTGGATGTTTGGCCGAGTTCCCCCTCCTATTTGTGGCGTGCGTCTTGATGTTCCACAAATGGAGGGACCTACAGTTTCAAACCGACTCCGAACGGCAGCTAGTTTTTATGAGGAGCTTTTTCATGGCAGAAATACGCTCGGAGGCTTGCCATTGCCTGCCGAGTGGTCAGTGGCCGCATAGTCTCATCAAATTTGTTCAATCATGAGATAATAAAATAATTGAAAAATCATTAAATTGGCTTGGAGTTCAAACCCAAAAAGATAGCTTAACAAAAATAAAAGAATTCTGCTTAAATATCATTAATAAAAATATTTTTCTACGCTTAAACAGCTTTCGAAGTATACCTGTACAAGCTTAACAAAAACACAAACAACAAATATTTTACCTCAGCCGTTTCTGCATTCAAATAAATAAACACAACGGCAAAAATCCAATCAAAAATATTTGCATGCAATCAATTGTGATAAATTAGTTTTCTAACAAAAACAAAAAAAAAAAAAGCCAGGAAAAAACGAACTAACCAAATATACATAAATTTATATGAAAAATGCACAATCAATCGAATCGTGTCAAAATGTCAACGCAATACAACAACAAAAGCAACAAGAACCGCGTTCTATCCAACAACCGACAATTCACCTACATCACTCTGCTGTTCAGCATATTTGCCTTGATTTGGCCTGCCGATGGCTTCAATTTTGCAAATCAACCGAATATTGCAATTCCATCGCCGCAGCATTTGAAATTCTTCAAACCACAAACACGCAGTTCCTACTTCGGCTACACGCTGGTGATGCGACCAACGAGGTGAGTTTGGAAGTAATAGATACAAGTGCTAAAAACTATCCTGCATGGCAGTTGAGTACGAAATAAGTGCTTAGATTGTCATTATCATTCATTACAAAAATGCTTAGCAAACTACTCATTTCTGTTCTAGCCTCGGTAGAAAATTGAGTACCTATTCTTCTATTCCTTTTATAGCTCTTATGGCTCTAAACAGGCAAATGAACTAATCAGTTTTATGCTTGCAACGTAATACTGCTGACTAAAAAATACTTATTACTGTCATCACAAACATCTCAAAGTCTAAAGTGGTAAAGCAGTGTCTTATAGGGTCATCATTACATCTTGCATTTGCCTTCATACCTACATTTATAGATTTGTACTTACACATAATATTTATATTATATGTATGTATGCTTCGTACATTCAATTGGTAAAAATTTGTTTTTGAGGTTAAATATTTTGATTAGGTGGCTTTATTTTTTCTGATGGTTCTCATTTCGTCTTTCATGCCATAAAGACCATAGACTCGAAATAATCAGTATAAGAATTTATTAAATTTTCAGCTCCTCACCGGATCTGTCGTAAACTCGCATTCGTGGAATGAAATAACTAAATCCTCTCTTAATGCCAAATCGTAGGCTTTCAAACAGATTTTTAACGACATTTTCGTACTCAACTCACTCTGCTAACATTGAATATCGTTTCATCCTCTTAAATGAGTTACAAAAATTAAGGAACTGAGACTTTATTTCGATAGGAAGTTAAAGTTTTCCACCCATTTCAATAACATTGTTTCCAAATTTTCCAATGCACAGCTTTTGTGCGGCTTTACAGTTCAGATTTTTCAGTTTTAAACCTAGGCCTGACTAAGCCCCCTTCACATCGCTGTCATTAGTCATAGAGGACGAAATCAAAACTTGAAAACTAAACTTGCTTTCGACTCGCTGAGTTTCATTCTAATCTCATTAATTCTCATTACTACTTTAGAAACACCATCTGCTTTCGAAGGCGGCATGAAACTGTAGATCGCTCCCTCAATTTCAAGACGCACATCACAAATGGGAGGAGAAGCTCGGTCAAATATCCAACAAGGGCTTAACCGCCAAATATTATTATTACGAGTATTATTGTTATTATAACTTCCTGTGAGTCGTGTTGTAAGTTTCTGAATTTAAAATCTCTGTATGAAAGATTTGCCTTCTACGCTTGCACGTTTGTAAATAGTTAATCCGCTGAATGGATTTGTTGAGTATCCTACTACTTAGTTTTTGGAGGAGTAATGAATCCTCGCCCATTTTATCTTTCTCTATGCTTTAAATCCTCTCTCTTGGCCTTAAGTGTAATGGACAATATTACGTTATGATGTAGAGAATTTCTGGCCATCCACAATTTCATTCCATTCCAATCCATACTAAAGGTGCTCCTACTGCTCCCAAATGGAATTAAATAAGGTTCTTAATTTCGATCCGTCTCTGCCATGCGGAGCCATTCGTAGTAGCCATTTGTATGAGTAGATGTATTTTAACTAAGATTTCCTTAAGCATATTTTTTCTATAGTCAAGAAATAATTATTAAGCTATTGATTAAATATATCTACATATAAATATTTTTTTTTACCAACAAATGAGCTAAAGGTTAGGTTCTGTTAGTGGAAGGCTACTCAAAGGCCATAAAGACCTTCCCTTTTTCCAATTCTAAAAATATGTGACATTTTTCTGAGTCAGGGGACTAATTATCTAGCGCTTCGTCAAAACTCATAAAAATTAGTTTTAGAAAGCTGTGACAAAAATAGTAAAGCTAATTAATGCAATCAAATTTAGTTCCAAGCCAAAATGTGATGAACAGCACAAGCCAACTTACGTTTTGAACTAAGAAGAGTACTACATTTCTACGATGATTTTTGGGGTACAAAAAAAAAAAAGCAAAAAAGTTGATTATTCGCACGGTATTACAATTCATTCTTTGAACTCTCGCTTTTACATTTATCTTTTCACGGCGATCAATTCTTTAAAGTTATTTATATTATTATAAAAAACCCGAACTCTTATCTTAATTTGGTTAATTTATTAGCATTCAATTACTCCACGCCTTTTGGGCTACACCTCCAAAATAAACAAATAAATATTCTACAAAATAGTTATATAAAAGAATTTGCAATAACGAACGCAATAAATGCTTCTCAATTGCCGCTTTCCCTGGAGTAAGAACGTTGGATATTCAAAAGTAGTTCAAAGACTACACTTCGACACTCATTCCCGTATGCAAATGTTCATAAAGACTTACTTATATGTAGACTGTCGGACGGAGGTACGTACTCCAGCAAGTTTAGAAAATCATGAAATCTTACGTCAGACTACAACTGAACTTATAAAGAAATTTATTGTCATTTAAATTCGTGCATGAATTCTTTATTCAATTAACGGCTGACTGAGTTAACTGAGAGTTCATGGCTAATGCGTAGTGTAGCTGCGGCAGAGGGTAGTTGAACATAAATAGTAAAAAACTAAAAGTTAAGTATGAATATTGAATGAATAAATAAACTTTGTACGTATTTGCATGTCACATACACACATACATACATACGAGTATGTTTGTGAACGCTTATGTGAGCTGTGAAGAGTGAAGCGTTGAAGAGATAGGAGTTTAAACGCATTTTACATTTATGCATATGTTGGCGAAGTAAAAGGTTCTCAATGGTTTTTTGGTTTATTTTGAGGATAAAATGATCATAGTTATACTCATCCTTACGCCAATGCTTTAAAAAAGTTTTCCATTAGAATGGATTGAGCGCTCACATGCCGGTCCGACTCGGCTGTTTTCATGGTTGTATCAACATATTCGAACAGAACGAACTGCTTGGAAATACCGCTTTGTTGTTGCATTTTATGCGGTACTGTGTCCTTACATATATATATCAAACGTTAATAAGTCAAAAACACTAAGAGGCACCATCATCGATTTGCCTTTTCAAGACACTTTAAACTCGAAACACTCCCTTTCATTTCCTACTTTTCCTATCATCGTCCTATTCTCAACAGAGAAATGGTTCATTACCATGCACACAGGAAGAAGGCATATGCAAATACAAGTATGTGAATTTATATACAAATGCGCATATACATATATATACATACATATATATGCTCACTCAAGTAGGACAGAGCCAGATGTCGAACGTTGCCGAACGCGGCGACCGATTGTGCTCTTTGTCGTTCGTTCCGCGCTCTCGCTTGCAGTTCAAGCACATTAGCTTACATTTGCTTGCGTACGGAATAGATTCGTATATTTGATATGTCCATATGATTTGTATGCATCTTTACATAAAGATTTATTCTTTTTGAAAATTGCGCGAAATTGTATATGTATACGCATGTTTATATACATACATATATTAGTATACAACATATCTTATAAGGTATGTGGTAAACATTACCATACATTTTTTCCTTCATATATAATATAATAAAAAAATTAATAATAATAACATTAAGACAACACTTATTATTAACAAACTTGGTTTTATTTTAAATTCTTCTAGTAAATCAAATTAATAATAATCAATAAGAAGGCATATGCAAATACAAATACGTGAATTTATATATGTACATATGCGCATATACATACATATATACGCTCACTTAAGTAGGAGAGAGCAAGATGTCGAACGTTGCCGTTCGTTTGCTTTGTTCGTTCCGCGCTTTCGCTTGCAGTTCATTCAAGGTAACGGCAATGAGCAAGGTAACGACAAATGAGCAAGGTAACTACAAATAAGCAAGGTAACGACAAATGAGCAAGGTAACACTAATGAGCAAGGTAACGACACATTTTTTCGTGCGTGCAGCCGGCTAAATCGAATTATAAGACGTTATCACGTCAAAATTGTTCTTCATTTTGGTGTTTCATGGAGATTCGAATCTACATCTTCCGAATGGTAGTCACGCACTAACTCATTCGGCTACGACGACCGCTGTGCCCATAAATACCAAACTTTTATTGACCATCTGCACCAACTGTTCATATCTCTTGTAGAGGCAATGAAGTGTGGGTCGAATTTTGATTTTTTTACTTTATTTTGAATATTGCCACTTACAACTGGCTTTATCAAACTCAAAACTGTCAAAGAACTATTTTTGATGCGTAATGCCACTTTTAAATTGCCTTATGAACTTGTTACTTTATTTAATATAATATATCAGTAGAAACCAAAATAGAACTAGAGAAAAGTGTCTCAAATGTATAACCAATTCGAAAGCCTTTTCGAAGCTTGCCCATGCTTGCCAAATTTTCTTTGATCTTTCTAGTCGAAGAAGCTGAAATGAAACTAACAATAAGTCGACTAAAAGCTTGGACTACTGTTGCCTCTCGGCTTTGTTTTTATCACTGAAGCATACGGCGTAAAACAGTAATCTAATAGGGGCAAATATTGTCTAGGTGTAAATCTGTACGGACAGCCCCGCAATAATTAAAAAAAAGAGTTAATAAGTTTAAATAAAAAGTATTTAAACAATAAATCGACTCGAAGCATTAAAGAGATGTTAGATATGACGCTTTCCTTTCAAGTATCTAAGCGTTTCAGTTTCTTCTTTGGGAATACGAGTGTAACTCATTTTTAACTCGAGGGAGCGAGTCGACAAATTTATTCAGCGAAGTTAGATCTTCCTCGCTTGACTGCATCGCTTAAAATAGGTATATTTTTGAAATAGGTTTGTTTTGGTAAGAGAAAGAGTGTAAAGGGCGGAGGATATTAAGGTAACAATGATGTTAACCTGTATCTTTGTGGCACGCTTTTTACCTATAGATCAATGCGTAATTAATACTTCTTACTGCAAATCTAAGACTCTGTTCAAACAGACCCTAAACTTTAAACTGCGTCATTGAGTTCGATGTTCACATATGTACATACAATTAAGCTTACACAATTTGACAGCTGAAAGTGTTCCCCAAAAAAGAAGGATAATTTGTTAATTCTTCAAAAATTTTGTGAATAGCAACTATTTCTCCTTGTAGCAATCGAAGAACTACAGCTCAAAGCCGGTAAATGAAAAGAGTATTTACTTTTTTATATAATTTGTTTAAATTTACCCAACAACATTTTTTCGCTAGGGTTGTTTTTCCCCCTATTTGATGTCAATATCTTTCGTTTTTTCGCCATTTCGTTTTCTAATTCAACAGACGCTTCCCACGGTTGCATAGAGAACCTGACGCAAATTTATAGCCAACTAAGTTATAAGTAGTCTAAGACCAGGGTCTAACATAGACTAAGATCATTGAGTTTATGAGAGGAAAGACTGAAGGGCGCTATAATTTTTCATCGATTTTACTCACAACTATTATATGAGATATTGATCCGAAATTTAATTCTAGAATTTATGTATAATATTTCATATGACAGTTATGCACTGAGTTCGCCAGAAGTGCATTATTGATGACATCAAGCAAAGAACGGAACGCATTCTTGAGAGAGTGATAAACTGGAAATAATTTAATTAATTTAATAATAATTACTTTGTACAATACATAGGCTACGTAATAGACTCTATGCAAAATAGTTTAAACTTACTTTAGCTCGGTATGGAACAAGGAAGATACTCACACTATAAGTGAAGTCCTATTCGGATATTGTGAGGTACTGGACGCTGACTCCTATATATCAATAGACTGGAAATCTCCTACAATGGTTCCGAGGGAAATTTTTGAGAAGATTAAGTATCACTTAGCGAACTAAAACTTATATTCGCTCTGGTTTTTTCTTGCACGTTGTTTTATGGCGTCGGGCAAACTGGTTCGCCACCTTTTCATGCGCAATATTAAGAGGCTTGTTTGTGGTGTAGCAGTGTAATGGTACGTCCCCATGAGAACCGCTTTAAATTTTTCATTCCTTTAATTGCTTTTGTGACTTACTCTATTTACTCGATATACTATGTCGTGTATTGGATGTGACAGTTCTTCATGTTGTTCTAATTTCTTCAGATTACTGTTTTGTTTCCAATGGGATAACTGTTCGAATCCATGTAAAAATTCACACAATTTATAAAAAGTCTCTCTTTCAGGTGAATCCTGAAAACTATTTTTTGAAGAAGTTATCTGTTTACTAGAAGAATCCTAAAAAACTTAATAAAAATTCTATTAAAAATTCTATAAAAATATTCACAAGTAGATGTAATTTTCAAGAATTTACTTTATATATTTTTTTTTAGGTTTGCCAAATCATTTCGTTTCAAAAATTAGTAAACACCACGATTTGTTCGTAATTTACATAGTAATTCGAACTGAACTAATTGTAAGTGAGTAAGAACCAATTGCTCTTAAAATTTTGTAACTCGAACTCTTTTTAACACACTTTTATTAGGTCGGGTTGTATGTATGTATGTATGTATGTATGTAACGGAATCTTTGAGCTTAATTTTCACTGGCTTCTAAACATCTGATCGACTTGAAATTTTGCACACCTATCAAGGACCGATGACAATGCAATAATTTGATAAAAGTTTTCCTTATCCTTATTAGGATTGCCAGGATTAATATTTTCTGTTTTTACCTGTGGGCAAAAAGTAAGGTGAATTTGAATCTTTGAATCTTTTTAACACACTTTTATTAGGTCGGGTTGTATGTATGTATGTATGTATGAATGTATGTATGTATGTATGTATGCATGTAACGGAATCTTTGAGCTTAATTTTCACTGGCTTCTAAACATCTGATCGACTTGAAATTTTGCACACCTATCAAGGACCGATGACAATGCAATAATTTGATAAAAGTTTTCCATTATCCTTATTAGGATTGCCAGGATTAATATTTTCTTTTTTTACCTGTGGGCAAAAAGTAAGGTGAATTTGGTTGTAAAATGAAAAATCTTTTTTTATTTTTGTAAATCAGTTTCTCAGGCTCCCTCCACGAAATAAGTTCTTCATCCCGATTACTTCTTTATCACGGCCGATAACTGCATAGCTTTAGACTCACAGTCGATAAGAAAGGAATTAAATACAACACGAATATATCGAATCATTTATTCACTGACTGCAATGATAACAATAATTTTCATTCATAATAAACAAAAAATAGTTTAAAGAAACTAAAAAACACGCTTTTCTGCTAATCGAACTAAAAAGTAGAAAATAAAAAATAGTTTAAAAAACTAAAAAACACGCTTTTATTGCTAATCGAACTAAAAAGTAGAAAATAAATTTTAATGACAAAGAGACCTATAATGAAGTAATAGCAAATCGAACGATCAGTCATAGTCAACTACCTCAGAACAGAATTATAACAAAAATTAAGATACAAATAGAGTAATTCAAATTAGAGTTAAAAGCGTGGGATGCATTTTGCTTCACTTTCATAACCCTCTGTATATAGGTAGTTGCCAATAGAATGATTGTAATATTTACTATATCAAGCATCCCACGCTTTTAACTCTAATTTGAATTACTCTATTTGTATCTTAATTTTTGTTATAAATCTGTACTGAGGTAGTTGACTATGACTGATCGTTCGATTTGCTATTACTTCATTATAGGTCTCTTTGTCATTAAAATTTATTTTCTACTTTTTAGTTCGATTAGCAATAAAAGCGTGTTTTTTAGTTTTTTAAACTATTTTTTTTCAATATTTTACCATTTCGCACACTATTTATTTCTACCAAATGGTTCTAGGAAAATCAACGCATCGTTTCTCGTGCTTCAATAAAGGAACCCTGCTTGGAATTGGTGATTCGTCGGCTTCAGCTCATACTTTCACTCAAAATATAAAAGTTCTGATTTTGCGTTTTATGAATTTCGAAGATGTAGTGCTGCAAGTTAGAAGCTATTTTGAAAGCAAAGCAATAAAATCTCTAACAATATTTTATGGATATGTAGATTTCTCTAACCCAGTGCATGCGTCTTGATGTTTCTCCACAAATGGAGGCACCTACAGTTTTAAGTTTTTGTGTTTTAGAGAAAATTTTTCATGGCAGAAATACCTATACTCGCAGCCTGCCGAGGGGCGACCGCTGTTAGAAAAAAGCTTTTTCTTCATTTTGCTGTTTCACAGAAATTCGAACCTACATTCTTTCTGAATTCCGAACGGCCATTCGGCTACGGCGGCCGAAAGTACTTACATATAAAAATATATTTGCGTACTTTTGTTAAAACAACTTAAGTCGACCTAGCACTTTGTCTGGCACCTAAATTACTTGCTTTTCTCGTAATATTTCATAAATTAATCATTTATGGCTGTCGTTTAGGTAACAGTTTTAACAAAAGTGTAAAAAATATTAAAAAAAAATTTTCGAAGTAAATCGGAATTTATTGGCCTCAAAACAAAACCTCTTAAAGTCTCATAAGTTATTTCGTTCAAAAGTCTACAAATTGTATGCATGAATTTGCTCACATTGCTGCGGTTTCGATAACAATTCGATAATGTTTGTAATTATGATATTTTACACTTTTTAGCTGCACTCGCAGTTTATTTGTTTCTTTTTAAACAAATTAGAAAGTAAACATTGCGTTGCATTTAACTATTTTTAATCTTTTTCTTGCGCATTTGAATCCATCAATGTGGAAAACATTTTATGAAATACTACATAATCGGTGTCGTGGGCGGGCTCATCTATGCTTTCCCGTGCTTACGCAAAAAACTATGTACACACTTGTATGGATCTTTGGCATTATATGTGCATATGTATGCATATACGAGGGCAAGGTGAAACATTTCCGACTTGCTGTAAAAGTATAGCCAGCAGACTTGATCTTGTGCTGGTATTCTATAACCCTATCCTTGCATGTTAACCTTCAGATCGATTGCGCTGTTAGAGTTTGATAAGTTGATTCGTTTGATAATCCATTGCAGAAGAAGTCTTGAGAGAATGGAAAAACCAGAGTAATGTGCGGTCATAAGATATTTTTTATAATGAAGCACCTAATACCAACTTAATTCAAAGCAGAATTGTATTCAATTCTGAAAAAATCTGTCTCCTTCATACTGAATAATTAAATCATGGGTGATGACGCACCACGTTTAATACGCCCTATGGATGACCTCAATGGTCACAACCGCCGAATTGAGCGAAAAAATTTATAAAAGTGTGTGAGGCAGCTGAGACTACTGGAATATCAATTGTATGTGTTCGCATAATTTTATATCAACATTAGTGTACAGAGAAGTTTTTTTAAAATTCGCCTATGCTTTGGTGGTTGCGATGGTTAAAATCAACGAGTTGAAATTCGAAAAGATAGTCTCCAGATCTCCTCAAAGCGACTAACATTTTTTTCCTAACCTCAGAAAATGATTCGGAGCTAAAAAGTTTGAAGAAAACTGGGAAGTCATGAAAGCTTCCAATGCGTGTTTTGAAGAGCTTGACACAGTGTACCATAAAAATAGTACTACTCAACTATTACGAAAAAACTATTAGTTTTGATGGGGCATTTAATTGGAAAAAACAAATTTTTTTATCAGACCCGAAACTGTTTAGTCCACCCTCGTAAATGTATATATGTGTGTGTATATATGCTCGTAACAGTCCATGTAGCTGACATGTTACCTCATCTCAATTGTTTGTATTTTGTTTTTTAGTTGTTTGTTGTTTGCTTATTTCGATGTGCTGTCGTTTCAGTCGCTTGTCACAATTTGTTATTTTTACAGCAGTGGCATCGAAATGCTTATCTACAAATGCAGAACTATGCCTACTCAGTTGTAAATTAAAAAAAAAATACATTTATATACATACATATATACACACGTACACACTTAGTTGGCTGGGTTTAGTTGTTGCTCCAAGTCCATCAGTCAATCTGCTTATTTGCCACTCGAACAGTTTATCAGTCCAACACTTCATCAGCCTAACTAACTGCCCTCCCGTTGCACATCGATTGTGTTGCTCTTTATCACCTTCTGCATCACTTGAGTCCAACTCAGATCCGCTCAGTGAGAGTGATGTATTGACTTTGGACACTATTACCTGATTATTCGTTTGAATTTAAAACACATACATACATATCTACCTATGTACTTCTGTGGTTCTGTTTGTTGGGGGCATTGACATTGAAATTTTGTTCGTGACGTCGCGTGAACAGCGCGCGACGATTTAGTGGCTGTATTTTTAGATTTGCGAATTATGTATTATTTTCTTATTTTGTTTTGAAAATATACATACATACGTACGGTCATACAAATGTGCGCACATACTAATAAATACATTTTTAGGAACCAAATAGTGCATACAAGAGCACATCAATCGGCGGGATTGCAAAATATACCGTCTTGTTGCCATTTCGATTATTTATTTGGGCTGGACATGGATAGGGGTATATCAAATGAATGTGCGTTTCGAATGTTTCCAATGGTTTCAATTTTGTTAGAAATCGATTATCAATTGAAACCTTTTTTGAACCAGTTTTTAACCATAAAATATTTATATTACACTTTGAAACGGTGGGATGGTTCTCTTAAATCGAGGGTCGCACATTTCACTGTCACTCGCTTTTATGAAAGGGGCTTATTCTTGGTGAGATTGGAAGCGGCCTTTCCCTCTCGTCTATCGAGCGTTAGGCAAATAATACTTTTCATAACTTTAATTTATCATATGTTTACCTATGTTTTGAGCCCAAAACTAAAAGTAGTAAGAGTTCTAAATATTTAAGAAAACTCAAGAAGACCAGGCATCCACCTACATATGTACCTTGGCATATCTTAAGTACAGCCTTATAGAAACAGGGTCATATATTTTTTTCATCCCAGATGTATGTAGACATTAAATATCAAATAAAGAGGTTTACAAAATAAACAATTTTATTTTGATTTGAATAATTTTTACTTATCATCTTCTTATTCTTCTTGAATGGTGCGATAACCGCTTACGCGATTTTGGCCGAGCTTAACAAAGTTCGCCAGTTATTTCTTTCTCGTGCTAACCGGTTCCAGTTGGACACACCAAGTGAAACCAAGTCTTTCTCCACCTGATCTTTCCAACGCAGATGAGCCCTTCGTCTTCCTCTCCTATCACGGGCTGGTACCGCATCGAATACATTTAGAGCCGGAGTGTTTGTATTTATTATTTTATTCGCTGTCGTCATAAAGCTCATACAACTCATTGTGTGCCATGGCCTACGATGCCTGCCATCACCAACGCGCAAAGGTCCAAAAATCTTTCGCAGAGTCTTTTTCTCAAACACTCCAAGGGCCGCCTCAACGGATATTGTCATCGTCCAAGTTCTACGCCATACGTTCGGACGGGTGTGATGAGAAATTTATTTAGTGTTAGTAATGTTCATCGAGAGAGGTCTTTACTACTCATTACCATCATCATTTACCTATCATCACCATTCAATATTGACGCTTCCTCTTTTCCTACACATATCCATGGGATTCTTCCATTGCTCGAATCATTACTAGGTAGATGCCATAAGCTCCTTAAAGACGCGAGCCCCTTTCTGACTGACAACTTCAATGACCCCAAATCTTGTTCCTTTCAATCCAAATTTCACCCACCTCAGGCAAGATTTCGCGAATAAGGCAGTTAATCTATCATTGCAATACTGCACTGAACTAGAAACCGTTTAACAGATATTGCGGCGCATATTAGCGCCTGTGCTGGTAGAGTCCTGCGTGTGGACCCAAACTCTTCACAAAATAGGGTGGCTGTCAAGGTTTTTAATAGATTTTCTAATATCCTCCCTAGCAATAACTTCTTTCTTCCCGATCGAATTTCGGTATATCCACTACACACATCTTCTGTGCCGAATGGAACGCTGCACGATCGCTGGGTTCCGACGCATTCGTCCACTTGGTACGATTTTACCATTAATGATCAATGGTACTTTCACAAAGCTTTGCGCACCTCCATATTTTGAAATAACATGAATATTTATATTGCGCTATTTCCACACTTGTACAAGGTGATCGGCAGAATTTCGTTGTCGCCCCAATACGTCTTAATTTTGCGATTGCTTACTCGTCTATAAAAGTGATTTTAAATGATTGCAGGTCTTCTTGATTTTTGCATTAAGTACATATAATAACTGCAAGGCTACTACAAGGGGACGCAATTATGTTTGACATTTGTGAACTAGACAGACGGAGTATACAGACAGAATGGAGTGTAAAAAAGTTATTCAAAAACAAAATTGGATGACTAATTTTGCGTCACTTTGCATAAGCAAGTTTGGCCAAAAAGTGTGCAAATGACATATGAAGCTTCCTTGGAACCATTTCCGACTCAGAACTGACAATGCGCTAATATACGAATGCTCTCCTCTTATTGATCTATCGACTTGCACTTGGCTTCGTCAAATAATGATCGCAAATTTACTAAAGTTTTACATCTCACTTTAAAATCAGGGCACAGTTTGGGAATACGTTGTTAATTTGTCAATGATTAAAAAACTAGAGACAAATACGTTCCCAGAATCGTCGTTCCCAGTAGTGCGGCACTTCTGCTATTGACTTCCAAAGTCAATCTACGGCCATCCGTTGGTTGTTTGAAAACTAAAACCATTTATTGTTCAAACCTTTATTTATGAAAATAACCAAGCTGGACACTGTTAATTCGAACCATACCAGCAAATCCCTTATGACCAAGTGGTAATTACTTAAAATGCATTTCATTAGCGTCACTACATTTTTACCATACAAAACGATTTCCTCAAAGTCATTAAATAGTAAATATCGCCTTATTTGGTGGTGCATTTATAATGCAACGGGAAATCCATAAACTGAAATTGAAAGAAATGACAGTTGCATGCAATGTCAACGCCCTCAGCTAAATAGGTAACAGATGCGCAAACGAAAGTGAATGCTGACAAGAGCCCGGCTCTGTATGACTAATGCACTCAACTACGAACACAATTGAGTGGACAATTTTCATAAACAATTTTTACGTGAATAAATATACAAGACTATATACACACATATAATATATACAAACCGTCATAAGCCAGTGTGCATTTATCTAGTGAAAACAGTAAACCAGGGTGGGGATACTCGTATTACTGAGCACATTCGTTTATTCATGACTGCAATGACGTTTTTCACCTTGATTTGCTAGTTATGCATATTTATTAAGTTCTTTTGAATGAATATAGAGGAGAAGAAAACACGGGCAACAAAAAAAAAATTGTATTCAATTTGTTTTGTGTTCTTTACGAGTAAGCTTTTGTTTCCAATCCCATACAACTAGACAAACAAAAAAAAATTGAATTGCGCAAGTCGAGAGCTAATTTTTGTAAATTGTATGCCTAGATATGCATATGTATATGTATACTGATACATATACATATATGCATAGGTACATAGACATATGTTTTGGGATATGTTTGTATATATTTATGTGAATATGTAATACAATTTTCAGTAGACAAAACGACCTTCGCGTAAAGAATGCTGTCGTGACTGCGTTTTGATGCAGGTGTGTATGTCTGCATGTGTGTGTGTGTACTTAATAAATATGCAATAATATGCACAGCTGTTGATACGCGATTTAAAACGCAGAGCTCACTTTGAGTAATAAAATTCTTTACGTTCAACGTTTTCAGCTTCTGATTATAAGTAGTAAACATAAAACTAATATATTTCTTTAAAATAGAGTTTTGCCGATTAAGTTCTGTCTCTGGCTCAAAAATTACCCAATTTATTGATTAGTTGACCACGAGCGTCAAAATTATAAAAAAAAGCAAATTTAATTAAATAACGAGAACTGTGTTTAATGTTTGCTGTTGTATTTTTGTCTTTAACTCAAGAAACTGTCTCTTCGAATGTATATACACACATACTTACGAGTCTATTCTTCATACGACAAGGCAATTTCTAAGTATAGTAGTTCTTCTATCCACGGTTTATCTACCATAAGTTACAGTGGGGGTGAAAGCAGCGCGACATATCGTAAGGTTTTGCTAATTTTTTTTATAACAAAGATTATATAACTCAAAGTTTTAAACTTTGTACGATGTTTTAAAAAATTCAACAAGACAATCTGGATATAAAGTTTAGTATTTGAATCAATTTGCATAATACAATTTTGATGTGAGTTTTGAATTCGAGTTGATTTTTTATATTCTTTGTTTTTGTTGGTCTTGTTGCGTATTTTTCCCCCATAACGATTGCCCGACTTTTTTTTATGTGGAAGAAATCACGCAACACCGTCAACAAAACTAAACTATATTTTTATAGGAGGTTTGTTCAAAAAGTATCGCGAACTTTGTCTTTTTTTCAAAAATTATTTATTTATACGTTAATATCTATTTTGTCCCTTTCAAAGTAATTCCCATGAGATATTATGGACTTGTGCCAACGTTTTTCCCAACCTTCGAAGCATTCAAAAAATCATTTTTTTTATTTTGTTCAGCTCCTCCTTCGATGCCGTCTTTATCTCGTCAATCGTAGCGTAGCGTCGTCCTTGAACCATGAACCTTTTCAGTTTCGGGAACAAGAAAAAGTCACAGGAAGCCAGATCTGGGGAATACGGTGGCTGTGGCATTATTAGTGTGTTGGTTTTGCCCAAAAAGTCGCGCACAAGCAACGATGTGTGAACAGAGGCGTTTTCGTGATGCAAGAGCCACTTTTTGCTCCTCCACAAATCCGGGCGTATCTGGCGGATTGCTTCTCGCAAATTGCGCATAACTTGCAGGTAATATTCCTTATTGACCGTTTTACCCTGTGGCAAGAACTCATGATGCACAACGCAATCGAAGAAACCGGTAAGCAAAACTTTTACACTCGACCGAACTTGGCGCGCTTTTTTCGGTCTTGGTTCGTGCGGCAACTTCCATTGAGATGATTGAGCTTTGGTTTCCACGTCATAACAATAACCCACGATTGGTCACCAGTTATGACTCTCTGGAGCAAATTTGGGTCGTCGCGGACAGAGTCCAACATCTCATTAGCAATGTTCATGCGTTGCTGCTTTTGGTCGAAATTGAGCAGTTTTGGTACGAATTTTGCGGCGACCCGTCTCATGCCCATTGAATCATTTGAAAATAATCGAATCATTGAATCATTGAAAAAAATCGAATGGCACGAGCCAATTGATTTGTCTAGGTCCTCAGCAACTTCTCTAATGGTGATTCGACGATTGGCCAATACCATTTTTTTCACTTCATCAATTTTTTCGTCTGTTGTTGAAGTGATCGGGCGTCCGGCACACTTTTCGTCGTTCACATCTTTTCGGCCTTCTGAGAACATTTTGTACCACCGATAAACGTTGCTTTGGTTTGACATAGTCAACATTCGTTTTTCACACAAAATTCGTTTCAGGTTCTTTGATCCATCTTTTTGAATAGATAAAAATCCAAAACGAGCCGAAACACGTGTAAGCAAAGCAGCTGTCAACCATTAACTCAACATTCAAAATGGCCGAACTCGTCGGCATGAGTGAGAGACATGAGTACCAACATATCGCCACAAAAAAATCGAAATTCGAATATACGTAACCTGCGAATATTCAAAATTCGCGATACTTCTTGAACACACCTCGTATGCTCTAATGCTCTGAGGAAGGCTTTCTCTGCGTTGGAAAGATCAGGGGGCCTCACTTGGTGTGTCAACCGGTATGCCCGCTGGTTAGCACGAGAAAGAAATGACAGGGGCGCTTTGTTAAATTGAGCCAAAATCGCGTAAACGGTTATCGCGCCAATTAAGAAGAAGAAGAATGCTCTGAAAAAGCCGCTCGCCAACGGTTAATGGTAGCGTTGTAATATCTGAGTTTTACGAGCATTTTAAAACTTTGCTTTATCGTACAGGTGATGGACCTTGTATACATTGGGCCCAGCCTATGGTGCTACACCCTTTTCTCGACTCACCGTTTGAAATGCGTGAATTGCAAGTTGTACACAAAGGCAATTATTTGGCAAAGACTAGATTACTTACAAATTCTACAAGTACGCCCGGAGACTTTTCTAACTGAGGTGCTGAGTTCATATAATGCGAGTTTCCTTATAAAACAGATTCCTCACGCCTTTGGGTCTCCTCTGCGTTGGAAAGATCAGGTGGGGCAGGCTTGGCTTCACTTGGTGTGCCCAACTGGCACTGGTTAGCAAGATAAAGAAACTACTGGCGCGCTTTATTAAATTCGGCAAAAATCATTTCAGTGGTTATCGCGCCAATCAAGAAGACGAAGATATACTATGTATGTACGTGAAGTTTTTGCAAATAGTTATTCCATTATTTGGAGTTTGGCACAGAGATAATCGAATTGTCATAACAACGGCTTCAGCCTTTGTTGAATTTGGCAAAAGTTGATTACACGATTACAGCGGCAATTAAAAAATAAAAGCATAGTAAACAATATGGAAATTTAATAGCTTAAAAGCGCAGATTAAATTGAATTTACATAAGAACAAAGTGTGTTAACGCAAACAAATATTTGCATCATTTTTTCATCAATACATATGCAGCCGTATACATGTAAATAAAATGTCGCATGTGCATATGTAAATACACATACTCGTACAGGTACATATTCACATATGCATCGTGTAGGGTAAATTGACATTGCTTTGCAAAACAGTTGTTCCATACAACCCATTTTTCGACTGCTCTCACACTAGTAGCATACGAATAAAAACTAAAGCAGTTGTTCCAGATTGCACCTATTAGTAGTTCCGCAAGTTTATTATAGCTTGTGATGTCGAAAATCGTTGCCTTACATTCGTGAAGGAGGAATGCTGAAATTCACTTGAGAAGAGTCTTCCCTTGGGTTTACAAAATACGATGCTCTGAAAACAGTTGAAAATATGTATAATTTAGCTGTCAAAAAAGAGAAAAATTGTTTTCGTAACCTAGGCGTCCAGACATTTATAAAGGCAATTCACTTTCATGCAGCCGCGGTTAGAGCTGCTTCGTACAAATTACTTCCTCTGACTTTGATTTGGTTGGGTTTAGATTTGAGTGAAGCGTAGATTATAAGAACAATAAATTAATAACACTTACCAAAATCCCCAAATCTGCTCCAATCCGTCCTTCGACTGAGGGAGAACATATCGTCGATTTCTCTGGCTGATTTGTCTTTGTAGTGATTGAAATACACTAATTGAATAATATTTTTTGAAACTCGTTTTCCTGGCATTTTTTTTATTCAAATCTGAGATCACTTGTAGCACTGAAGACAGCCACTTTATAACTAAATAATTTCTTACCCCTTTCACATTCCATACCATTTGCAAAAATACCCAAATGAATGAAATTCGCGGAAAATAACTGAATTTTTTTGTTGTTTTCATCAGTTATGCAAAGATTTTTTTGACATTTTTTAAATAGAGTAAACAATTTTTGTTGTTGTTGTTTTTGTAATGTGTGTGTTTATTTAATAACTGTTGGCGCCTAATAGTCGTAGACAAGTACAGTTATAGAATGTGTGTATACATTTTTTGTTTGCTTTTTTTATTTGTTGTTGGAATTCTCGATCAAAGCTAGAATTTAAATTTTTTGTTCACTATGCAAAGATATTGTTGACAAACTGTATATGTACTACTGTGGGCAAAAAGTTAGGTGAATTTATTTGTCAAACTTCGCGGGATTAAAATTTCGCTCTAGGTATTTTTTTCATGAGTTGGAAGCACTGTTAATAACATCTGGGCCAACTTTCATGTGAATGTCATTATCAGTAATACATATATTCATGCTTGTGTTTACCAAACGACCAAGAGTGCATTTTTCGATTTTTACAATGTCTGGTTTGATTGAGCAGAGAAGTTCCATCAAATTTTGTTTGCGGAATGAAATTTCGGTTGCGGAAACGTTTAGCATGTTGCAGAAGGCATTTGGTGATTCGACCATGTCACAGAAAAATGTTTATAACGTGTTGATGACCTGGAGCGCTCCGGACGACCATCGACGTTAACAGATGACCAACACGTCAATAAAGTGAAGGAGTTAGTGCTCAAAAATCGTCGGTTGACTGTTAATGACCTTTCTGATATGATCGGAATATCAGAAGGATATGTGAAAACCATTTTGAAAGACCATTTGGGCCTACGAAAAGTAAAATCTCGTTTGGTACCGAAAACTCTCAATTTCTTGGAAAAAAGTCGTCGCGTTGATGTGTGTGAAACAGTGCTTTCAGACTATCAGGACAAGCTCAAATGCATCATTACGGGAGATGAGACTTGGATTAATGCTTACGACCCTGAAATAACTGACCAATCAAGCGAATATCGTGCTAAAGGCGAGGCCAGACCTAAACGAGCATGTCAAAGTCGTTCAAAAATAAAGGTCATGATGACAGTTTTTTTCGATTTTCGTGGTGTGGTGCACTATGAATTCCTTCCACCTGACCAAACTGTTAATAAAGAATATTATTTGAGCGTTATGCGTCGTTTACGTGAAGCAATTCGTCTAAAGAGATCAGAATTATGGGCCAACAACTCTTGGTTTTTGCATCACGTCAATGCAACGTCTCACACTGCACTCGTTCTTCGTGACCATTTCGCCAAAAATTCCACGCATATCGTTCCGCAACCACCGTATTCGCCTGATTTGGCTCCGTGTGATTTCTGGCTATTCCCAAAACTCAAGAGACCACTCCGGGGAACGCGTTTCGAGTCGACTGAGGAGATAAAAGCTGAATCGGAGAAGGTGCTGATGGCTATACCGGAAATGGACTATTTGGCATAAGTGTATTTCATCGAGAGGGGATTATTTTGAAGGGGATGAAATTGATTTACAAGAATAAATAAAGATTTTTCATTTTACAACCAAATTCACCTTACTTTTTGCCCACAGTAGTATTTGATAGAAACTGTTTTGATGACCACCAAATATTTAGTTTTGGTATTATAGTATTTTTATTTTGTTAACTCAAGGCGGGTATGTGTCACCTTTATATTAACAAAATCATAATAATCTTGTCCATAAATGTTACGCCAATGTTCAACCTTCTCGTGAAGCGCAACATCTTATATTAAGTTAGAACTAACATAGCTGACAATTAGTTCGAAATAAACTAGATCACTATGACGGAAAGTTGCCACTAATTTTAAGGGGGACTGGTACACTTCCAAATTTCCCTAGTTCCGGACTTGACTGGATACAGTCAGATTTACAGCCTTGTGATATACTTGCCAAATGTGGCATAGAGTGCAAGTTCCCGGCCAAAACATGTTTACATACATGCATAACAAAAAAGGGCAATTTTTGAAGTTCAATGTTGAAAAAGTGCTGACCGCAAATTAAAGTCAACAAAACCGCAAAGCAGAAAAAATTTTATTGTGGCGAAAAAAATATACATATTTTCCAATTAAAAACAAGCTTAAGTAAAGCTCCCCAATGATCTGCTATAGCTTGTACGCACACCTACCTATGTACATTCATACAAACGTATGTATGTAGATGCTGCACTCTAGGGTGCTGACTCATTCAAGACGCCAATGCTAGTCACCGCGCTGCTGTCGTCGCTTCCGTATGCTCGATAAAGCTAGAAGTGAGTGCAAGTTTCTACAAACATACACACATACATGTCTACATACATACACATATGCACAAATGTACATGCGCTTACTTGTAGATTTTTGTCTGGCAAAAGCGTCATGACCGCACGCAATATATCAGTCGCACGAAATTTCTACTGTAACAGTAAAAAAAGTAAACATTCAAAATCAAATAAAGGAAAATACTTGTAATAACGCATTCAAGAAATAAAAAAATTAAAAAAAAAAATAGTGCGAGCAGCAGCATCATAATAAATTACTTATGCGTCAGTATGTCGGGTTAAGGAACCACCGCAACGGACGATTCCCGTGTCAAATGCTCTTGTTGCTGAAGATGCATACGAAAATGGGAGTGTCGACATGTACATATGTGTTTGTGTGCATACAAGCATTCACGCGAATGCATAACTTCACACAAACATACATATTTTTTTTTTGTGTTTTTATTGACATGTATGCATTCTGTGTGCATTCCTTATAAGAACAGCTTTGTGGCCCGCTTTGTGACTTTAAAAACGGTTAAATGCGTTTTTTAGCTGTAAAATATTTTAATGTCTCTGTTTTTTTGATTCTCTGTTCGTTTTGCCTTCATTCATTTCTTTTGAGTTTTGTTTTTTGAATATGCTCATCTGTTATTCCTCTACTTCCCAATTGTTTTACTTTGTTTTATGCGAAGCATTTCAAATAAATGTAATAATCTTACTTTTTATGAAACATACTCGTATAAAAAATAAAGTTTAATTTTTAATCGACTGCGTTCGCCCAGCTAAGCGCTATTTTATGTGCTCTGCCCTACGCGGCTTGCATAAATTAAGTCGAAACTGGACTTCGAAGTACCTATTATACATGTAGCATATGTACAGGGCCGTCGAGGTAAATCCGGAATGTTGAACTTAAAAACAAAACTATTGGATATTTACTTAAAAATAATTTTATTTGCACTTAACTTTGTATAATGTGAGTACAGCTGGGACCTGAAGCGCCCACATGCGCGAGCTATCTCCTCTTTGTCCATTGTGGTCATCACTTCCTCGATGGTTGTCTTCAGAGCGTCCTTAGTGTTATGAGGCTTCGCGTTAACTTTTGCTTCAACTGTGCCCCACACGTAATAATCAAGAGGATTGCAGTCTGGGCTTGAAGGTGGCCAAAAATCTGGTGACCAGTGGTAGGGTAGGTTGTTCTGGAGCCAAGCCTGGGTCTTCTTTGCCTTGTGAGCAGGTGCGGAGTCCTGCTGAAACACATATTCTCTTCCAGCAGCCACGCGGTCCATCCAGGGTTGCGTTTTTTTGTTGCCAAACCACTCAATTATCTCTTTAGGGCTTTTTCCGGCGCGAAGTGACTCTAGTATCGCAGCTCTTCTGCCCTGCTCTCGACTCATCATTTCACTAGCACTTACTCCGGCACTCCAATGTCAATCAGGAAACAATACACTAAAAATGTGCCCCTTTATCAGCGGTTTTAGACTTAACGCTACTACTTCAGAGCTTTCGAAATGTTTTCCGGATTTACCTCGACGGCCCTGTATATGAATATATATGTACATACATGGACACATACATACATACATGACACCTGTTGTACTATTTCATTACCACTGGACGTACAAATAATTAGTTTCTATAAATATATGTACATATGTATGTAAGTATTGATTAATAAATAATGTAGCACGTTTTTTTAATCACATTTAATTGCTTTTATTTATTAATAATGATTCGTTTCCAATCTCTTAATTTTTCACATGTATTGAAAAATATACAGGGTAATTCAATAAGACCGAAGATTTTCTGTCATAAATAAAAAGCAATGAAGTTTGTTGAATGCTTTTTTATTTCTCTACGCCTATGGTATTTATGTATGAAACACAAACTCCATTAAGGGGGCAGCCTGCTTTAGAGGCTTCAAAAAATCGATTTTTTCGAGAATTTTTTGGGAAAGAAAGAAATATTCGATTGAAACGAAACTTTCAGGTGTTATTGTTATATATATATATATAAATATATAAATATATGTCATATAAAATATATGTCATATTATGCCTGGTACAAGCATTTTGCCGAGGCGCCTCGAGTGTGTATGTGTCATACGGCGGGATAGATGCAGGTCGCAATTTTCATCTGAAACCAAAAACCCAATTTTTTTATTTTAGTATAGTATAGCTTCTAGTTAAACCAAGAAAATTAAACAAAAAGTGAGAAATTCAACAATTTTTCGCTAATTAAAAAAAAAAATTCAATTTTTTGGAAAAACAAATTCACTTTAGATTGTTTAAAAAGTGGGTTAATCATAACTTTCTTACGGTTTTTTAGGTTAAACTAGAAGAGAATTTAATTCCGAATACAATCAATGTTATCTCGTTTCGAAAGGACGTTTAACTTTTTCCCTATTTTTCCCGCCAATTAGGAAAAATCGTAAAAATAAAAAACCGAGAAATCGCGCGTCAAAGGTTTTGTATATAAAAAATCCGCTCGAATACCTGTTCGACGCTTGCTCACAATTTCTTCTGTAACTGCGAAAATATTTTGAATTTGCTCCTGAAATTTTGAGGCTACATTCTTGGATAAATTGGGAAGACATTTATGCAAAAAACAAAAATCGATTTTTTGAAGCCTCTAAAGCAGGCTCCCCCCTTAAATGAGCACCAGGGTGGCAACACTGGAGGCGCATATCAAAATTTCCAATGGCTTTTTGGAATAGTTCGTTCTGCGTTAATTATCATTCATAATGCGTATGATTTCAGTATTCGGACTTATTGGCATAGACCACTCTTATCACTAGCCATAGAGAAAAAAATCGTAAGGTCGTTCGCAATGTTTCCATTGTTTCATGCGCTCTGTGCTAAGTGGCACCGTCTTGTTAAAACCGTTTCTATGCCAGCTCACGATAAGGTTCATTGTTCACCGCAGCAGCATTACCGGCAAAATTTTCGAAAAAGTACTAGCCAATGACTCCGACTCACATCAAACAGCGACAGTTTGTGGGTGCAGAGTTTTTTCTTGAATGGGATGTGGACTTGCAGTACCCTAGGCCGATAGTCTTAGTTCCTAGTGTCTTTTTTTATAGTTACTCATAATTATATTTCTAAAAAACAATACAATACCCTAAACGACTAATTGTTGTCTCAGTCGGCTAGTTGTGTTGACTGAAAAAATCGCGAATTACGCCAAAGCCCATCTTGCAGAACGAGTATTTTAATAAATCGTGTGCAAATTTCTTGTGTTCTTCAACTTAGTATCGATCCATAAATAAGTTTGCCAATTTCTATAATACCACTGTCAGAAAAAATAACGTATCTCAAATAATTACTGTCAAAGATCTGCATCACCGTTGAATCACCCTATATTAATTAAAGTTAATATTGTGTCTTCATTATATCTGTATTATAATTGTTCACTTGATTCCTTAAAGCTTATGCATTTAAAGGTAAGTCAACTTTTCTCGATCCAAAGCAGAATCCATAGAAAAACAATATTGGCACCTGGGGGTAGTTTTTTATGTTATCACCAGTGACGACTGTCAGCCAACGTGTGAAGATGCATTATTGAGCTCTGTAGTTGATTAATCAGTAGGCATCTTTGGGCTTGCAAAAATACTTCATATGTGCAAACAACTCATGTAAAAAAGTTTTTATTTGATATTAAAAATGTTTTGACCCACAAACCTATTAACATAATAGAAATTTTATTTAAAAAATCATAAACAATTTCCTTAAAACACACCTTCAAAATTTCAAAAGGCCAAGTAAATACATACATATGTACATATGTATGATCATACATAAGCATGCATTATTACGCCAGCCACTTTCGCAATAAAATCTGATCATAATTCCTCTTTCAACCGGTATTGGGATGACTTTTTATTTTTTCGCTTTTTGTTTTGTTTAGCAATTTTTGATGTTTTGTTCTGTGCCGCAATGAGGTCATGATTTATCTCAACGAAATCTAAATGGTAGTAATTAAAAGTAAAAAAGTAGAGTTAAAAAACATAGTAACAACAAAAAAGAAAAGATATGTGGTAGTAATTTAGTGACAGAAACTATCAGTAGTACTGTGCTTGTTGTAATTATGGTCACGCATACATATGTATGTACATATGCAGAGATTTGCTGGTAATATATTTAAATTAACAATGTATTCGCAATTGTTTTCATTCACCGTTCTACAAATAAAACAAGTTGAAGAGTAATAAAATTGAACAAAAATTCTAAAGATAATTTGAATAAAGCAAAAACAAGGCACGAAAAAACTAATCTTTTTGTACCGATGAATAACCATATTTATGTTTGTATATGTCTGAGTAGGAAGTACTTGGAGCCACACACAAGTACAAATACGTAATTACACACTAATGATAATAAATTGTTGCTTTGGAATCTAAGCCAATTTCCTCTAGAGTAATCTTGTCATTGAAATTTGGCAAATTACTATAGGAAATTAGCTGGAAAATCACGTAAAGTTGCAATTTATTTCAATGCAATTACCAGAAAATTATTAATATTACAAAAGTACTATTTTTTGGACAAGAGAGAGTGTGAGAGCTGGTTATACTCGTAAAGCGCATAAAAGGGCAATTCATATGAGATGGGAATGTTTACCTTTTATTGCTTGTGTTTAATTATTTATTGTTGAGATGCTAGACAAAATTTCATCTAAGCTGGTTTATCTCTCACTGTCGGAGAGCAGTATTATCTGAAGGTGGGATCATTCAGATTACCACGGCTTAGTTGGAAATGATGGGATCTGCTAGACTGACTTTCCACAAGCCCAATGTGTGTAGTGAGTAAGTATAATATTAGATGAGGTTAAGAGATAAACGTTAGAAAATGGTGTAGGGTTAAAATAAACATCTCAAACAGAGACAATTATTCTTATGTTCTTTGATTTCGAAAGCACTAGAATCAATAAAAAAAAGACATTTTCTATCGTAAAATTTTGTCTCCATATTTTCTTTTTAATTTTTTGGATTTACGGTATCCTTATTGTAAGGCACGCTTAACAGATCATGTATGAAATGCTTTTTCGTCACGAAAACAGTAAAAGTGGCGCATAGTATAAACAGGACAAATCGTCGAGCGAAACTTCGCTGGTTAAATTACAATAAAACACACTCCATCATATGATATTGAAGCATGAAGTTATATACATATACATATATGTAATTGGCGCGTACACCCTTTCTGGGTGTTTGGCCGAGCTCTTCTCCCATTCGGGGCGTGCGTCTTGATGGATGGGACCTACAGTTTCAAGCCGACTCCGAACGGCAGATATTTTTATGAGGAGCTTTTTCATGGCAGAAATACACTCGGAGGTTTGCCATTGCCTCCTGAGGAGCGACCGCTATTAGAAAAATGTTTTTCTTATAGCTTTCGGCTACGGCGGCCGCCATGGAGTTAGCAATATTAAATAATAATATACAATAGAATAAATAATAAATTACTTACTCAATGTTTGAACACAACCAAAGCATCGTCGGAGCTCTCCTGACGAGGTTCGTCGTGAATAAATTTATTTTTAATTTTGTCGCTGCTGCCGGCGACAAAACCCTCTTAGTCAAAAATATAACCAAATCTTGTCGCAAATTAGTTTATTATTACTTGCCTCACTTGCAGAAATAACAAGTGTATATTTAAAAGTTTTATAATTCGAATTAATTGAAAAAATTGGGGGTCGCCCGACGAAGTTTTCGAAAAAATCGGGGAAAATTGGAACCAAAAATAGATAATAAATTAAAGAGCCCATAAGTAGTAATGTACTGGATTTGCCCAACTTACATCAATACTTTAATATTTTTAGCGTTACCACGCGTATTTTAATTTTTTTTTTTATAAAACCTTAAGTTTTATTTGATTCTACAATATTTTGGGTATGAATACCTTCATTAGTTTTAATAAAATCGCCGTACTTTGCATTTTTGGAAATTACCGTTATAGCGACACCCTATTAAAGTTAATGTTACTCTCAAATTGTCTACGAGCCATGAAATATTGAGACAAAAACAGCAATTTTTTTTTTCATTGAAAACAAATTAAATCCAAATCACAGCGGCACAAATAAGCACTTTTAGTCGTGCGATAATAAATTAAAACCTTAAATTTAATTTCGACTCGTCGCTTGTTTTCAACATGTTCGTTTATTTTAAATTAGTTCCACCGTGGGATTCTGCCCTTATCAATCGCTGTTGTGACAACATACTTTTTAAATGTACAGGATTTGATTAAGGCCAAATATTTTCATTTGATTTTTGGGTCAAATTTATTTTTAGAGTCGTAAAAAAAATTGTTTTTGCCACTAATTTAATTATGTTGTAAAACAGAGATTGCTAAAAAAAATACCTCTTCTCTCAATGGCAGTATATTTTTCCTTTGGACTGGACAACACTTACAATATTTAAAAACTTATTTAAAATAGTATTAACTCAGTCGTAACATATAAATGAATAAATAAGTTATAACTTCAAACCAATTTTACCTGGAAATGTAAAAAACACGTTTCGGTTATGAACTGTATTTAATTTATTTAAAAAAATATATGATTGTTTGCATTTGTTTGTTTGGCATTGTTTGCAATTACTGCACAAATTTGATTTGGAATAGAGTAATAAATATAAAGGGTTTTTCAATAAGGGCGGGTACATGTTGAAATGGAATAAAATGGCGTTTGCTGTGTGGCACGTAGCGCCGTCCTGCTGGAACCAAATGTCGTCTAGGTCCATATGGTTCAATATGGGCCATAAGAAATTGGAAGGGCCATCACGTCTACCGAACAATGGGCGCAATGCGCGCAACGTTTGCGTTAATGAACACTCATTTTGATAATAAAGTTTTATCATTTGAACGTGGTGTTCAATCGTGTAACTTGCCATGATGATTTGGCATAAGCAACTGAATAATAAACAAAAGATTTGACAGATGTCACCAAAACAAAATGGCTGCCACAGGGCGCAAAATCGACCCGCGCCAATTGAAAAACCCTTTAGAATCAAGATTGCTTAAAGAAATCGTGGACTAGTCTGCTTTAATCGCATTACTTAATAAAATTTTCAAAATGTCTTCCATTCTCGTAAGTTGTTTAGGAGAAGAGTTGCCAAAATAGTTTAATGGCTTTGAAGTTTGTTTTTCGACTTTAATGGGAATTCACACTGCAAATTAGTTTATTATTATTCTTTTTACCAAAGGCCTAGTTCCTCAACATCTCCTTCAAAGTCATTACAAGTATGAGTTATCGTTGAAGCTCGAAGTATTATCGGGAAAAAGTGTTTGAAAGCCAAAGCGAATAAGTTTATGTTTTAAACATGTAGCTTTTAAATTGCGATATACGATATTGATTAAGGAAGCGTAAGTGTGGCTTTTTTAAATAATTTAGCTTCGCCTAACTTTCCTGCATTATTGTATAAAAAAATAAATAAATAATTGGCGTGTCTTCAAATAAAGGGTGATTTTTTAAGAACTATAGGAAAGTTTTTCAAACAAACACACGTACAATTCAGAAAAATGCATGAAGTTTTTATTTAAATCGATAGTACAGTCCATATAATTTAATGTTTGAAGATTATTTCATGCAAATGTTGACTGCGACTTCGCTACAAATGGTCCATCCGCTTAGTCCAATTTTGGCATAGGTACTCTTTCCAATGTTTCGGCCGGTATCTCACATACAAATGCTTTAATGTTGTCTTCCAATGCGTTAATTGAAGCAGGCTTGTCTGAATAGACATGAGTTTTAACATAGCCACACAAAAAATAATCTAAAGGCGTTATATCGCACGATCTGGGTGGCCATTTGACAGGTCCCGAACGTGAAATATTATAAAATGTTCACCGAACTCGCCTCTCAACAAGTCCATTGTTTCGCGTGCTGTGTGGCATGTGGCACCGTCTTGCTGAAACCACATATCATGCAAGTCAAGCTCTTGAATTTTGAGCAAAAAAAGTTGGATATCATTTCAGGGTAGCGCTCACCATTCACAGTTACGTTACGATTCGCAGCATCTTTGAAGAAGTACGGTCGAGTGATATCTCCAGCCCATAAACCGCACCAAACTGTGACCTTTTCTGGATACATTGGTAGCTCTTGCAATTCTTCTGGCTGATCTTCACTCCAAAATTGACAATTCTGCTTATTTACGTACCCATTGATCCAAAAATGAGCTTCGTCGCTGAGCACAATTTTCGACTTTAAACTTTCTTAACAGAACACGCATTTTTATAATAAAATTCAATGATTTGCAAGCGTTGTTCGTTTGTAAGACGATTCATGGTTAAATTATAGACCAAAATGAAGATGTTTGACAGTGAAACAAAACACGAAACGTGCGTCAGCTGTTTAAACCAACTCTTAGCTAAAAAATCACCCTTTATTAGGGATTTCTCCGAGCTCCTGCCCCTATTAGGGGGCGTCTTGATGTTGTTCCACAAACCGAGTCCGAACGGCAATGGTTTTTCTTAGAGGCTTTTTCATGGCAGAAATGCACTCGGAGGCTTGCCGTTGCCTGCCGAGGGCTGACCGCTATTAGTAGAAACTTTTTCTATCATTTTGCTATTTCATGCACGGAGATTCGAACTCATACTCTCCCAAATGTAAGTTACGCACCAACTCATTCGGCTACGGCGGCCGCATTTTTGTACGATTTATTAAATTTAACTTCGGAGCATTTCTTAGAAGAGAAACATTACATCGTGTTTCGTTGTCGTTGGTGTAAAAATACAAACTGCATAATTGTCTGGTTTTGGCTGGTAGTATTTTATATATTTTGGAGTATAATTTTTGACCAATGATTATATATTTTTTAATTTTTAGTCGAGCTAAATATGATGAAAAGTGGAGTGCTCATTTTATAATAATACGTTTTCTATAATAAGTTATGAATATCAACTAAATTTTTTGAAAACAAAAAAATTTATAAAAATCGCTGGCTATTACCTCAATTTATTTCCATACTTTCTATTGACTATTATTAGTAATATTTTATAAATATTTCAATGCAGCCAAACAAGAGCAACATTAGTATGCAAATTAACAAGTATGGAATTAGTTTATGTAATAAAAAAATAGCACGCTTTTAACTGGTTCTAGCACGAATTATTCATCAAAGCCGGGCAGAAGCAAAATAAAATTAAAAAATAATTTCAACTGTGATTCGTTTACCGGTTAGTCCATCAACCCGTTACGCCGCATACCATTTCACAGCTTTGCCAGCCAATTCATGATGACTCACATACCAGTTTCGATTAATTCTGTCACATATACATAAACATACACACACATACATGCCAACATATTTATATGAATTATCAAAGTTGTCGCGGTTTCGTAATCAACTCATGGCTCTTGCGAATTGTTGGTAGTGGTGGTCAATGTTTTGAATCCGCGCTTATGGCCATTTCTCGCCAGCTTCATCAGCTTACACCATTAAGGCCAAGTAATAATTAGTGAACCTTTCTGTTCAACTGACATTCGCTTGATTGTTGGCGTTTATCGATAATTTTGTTTGCGCCGACGGCGAAATTGTCACGGTTCGCATTACGTTCATAATAATATATATTGTATATTTTTTAGTGTATTTTTATGGTCCTTATTTTCTTTGTTTTGTGGGCGGCCGCCGTAGCCGAATGGGTTGATGCGTGATTACCATTCGGAATTCACAGAGGGAACGTAGGTTCGAATCTCGGTGAAACATCAAAATGAAGAAAAAGTTTTTTTCTAATAGCGGTCGCCCCGCGGCAGGTAATGGCAAACTTCCGAGTGTATTTCTGCCATGAAAAAGCTCCTCATAAAAAATATTTGCCGTTCGGAGTCGGCTTGAAACTGTAGGTCCCTCCGTTTGTGGAACAACATCAAGACGCACACCACAAATACGAAGAGGAGCTCGGCCAAACACCCAGAAAGGGTATACGCGCCAATTATATATGTATATATATTTTTTTTATAGATTTGTGAATTTTTGCATTTTCAATTCACTTTTGTAACCTTTTTTCTTTAATTAGTTTTTTTTTCCGTCTTTGATTTTTAATGAGTTTTGCTATTTAATTTGCCTTGCCTAAATTGCTTGCCGGTTTTGGTAATGATTTTCAGCTACAGATATCGCATTTTTCGCTTTCACCGCTGGACAAATGTTTTGATTTTACATTCCCGTACACACACATCCACACACAAACACATATGCATGTAGGCAGCTATCAAATTGCATACCCACACATTTGCCTACTCATTGATTGCAACAACTTTAATGGGTATATTAGTTTTAATGGATATGATCTTGCTCTGCTTGATTCATGCAAAATTATTATTCGAATGAACCTTCGCGTATTTTAATGAAAGCGAAATTTCTTTCAATTTACGATTTTATTGTTTAGTCATTACTCAATTTCAGACAAAAAGAGGATTTCAGTACAGACATATATTATATGTAAGTATATGTTCGTTGTGGCAAAATTGCATTTCTTAGAATTCTTGCAAATGAATCTTTAAATATAATTTTTGATTCGGTGGGTTGCGATTGTTTTCTTTGACTTTTTCAAGGCGAGACAGGCAATGCTAATTGTAGTAATTGAGTAATGGGAATATTTGATTATGCAGTAAAAAGCCATCTGACAACCTGACATACCTACGTCGGTTTTAAAGCTTGCGTGTCGCGTGTTTCTATAGCAGAGGTCCCAATTTGCCCCTTCCTAGGATGAAACGGCATACGAAATGAAAATTTCCTTACATCTCGGGTATAAAGATATTAAATAATTCTATGTTAATATAATGAGGATAATTTGTTTGGGAAATACTACCCTTTGACTTTTTTGTCCCTTTCAGAGAAAATAGAAAATAGTACGTAAAAGAAAGGAAAACGTTTCTCAGTTGAATATAAGCTTAAAATATGTTATTCAATTCATTTTCATAAAGCTATGCAGTTGTCTGGTCACCATGCGCGTATTATTGTACGGATACATCGATTTACAAATGACAAAAATTTACAAAAACTTGTAGTTTTCAAGCTCTTTCTTGTGGTGTTGATGAGAGCTCGGAGTCGTACAGTAAAATTTTATGATTTCACTTTTTAGTTAAAAATGTGAGTTTTAGAATTTTTTAGTAAGATGTTTAGAATATCAAACGTTTTTAGACATGTAAAGACTACTTTTCATTTGCTTAATCTATCTGATATATCAGCTAGGGTGTCACCATTAGCAATACATTAGGCTACCAAGATATGTGAACTCCTGAACCGCGGGAGGCAGGACAATCGCAAACAGCGATCTTCACCAGGGATTGTAAAAATGGTTTACAGATTTCCGTGGAAGTTACCGCTATGCGGAGAAGGATGAGGCTATGCAATACCTTCTCTTGCACTATCCGGGCGAAGGGCTTAGGTGCCCGGTAGACACTTATTTAATCAACTTTTGGATCTCAGACCACGTACATTTTATAATAATATAATAATAATGGGAATGCAGAAATAAGTTGTTTCGACTACTATTAGAACATCGATATCTATATTAGTCGCATTGCAATTTAACTTCTTAATTACTCTGTTTAACCATTCGCGCCTCATTGTCGTCTTACGTAAACCGAGATAAAAATAATTTGAACAAGGCGTTTAGTCGATACAAACATAAAACATTTTTTAAAGCTCTTCATAAGACGTAGATGGGCTAAAAAGAGAGCAAGTTTTCAATAATTTTTTCTGCAAATATTTATCAATTTAAAAATTTATATTTTTATTGCGGCAGCTTTGAGATATTCTTTATGTTAAGTAAAGATTTTAAAGCTGCTGGATCACCTGAACGCATTCGACAGAAACGTGTCTTACTGTGTGCGCAATTGAATTTCCCAAAGTCTATATGTAAAAAAGTCTAGTAGTCTAGTACTTAATCCAGGATTAAGTAAAATTTTAATTGTTGGAATTGTAGCTTTTCAAAAAAAAAAAAAAACAAAAAAAAAAAAAGTGATACAATTTTTATAAAACTCGCTTTAAATTTTTAATGAAATTGAAAATATATGGTTTTGAAATAAAACACAAAAAAAAAATTATTGAAAACAGTACTTACTTTGAAAATATAAAGTCAATTTTTGATGAGTAATTTGGCCTTAAATTATTTGTGAGATGGAAAATACTCTTTATACGAAAAAATCGTGTCGGAGAATGCGTCTAATTTTTTGAAACTTTGAATGGATATTTCTCAGAATTTTTTTGCCAGTGAGCAAAACTTCTCGGTAGTAGCTAAGTATTTTAAGCTCAAATACGCAAGCTTCTGCAATATTTTTTAATTGTACTAAGTATTAAAGTAAGTTAAGTTTCAAAAAACTAGACGTATTCTCCAATACGTTTTTAAAAACATGGGTATAATTTCGAGAATATTTATGGTGAAAATCGCCTCTATATAATAAACTTCAATAAACATATTGGTGGTTTTTATAGGGATATAACAATTAACACGCAGAATAAATGAGAATAAATGATATACATATCAAATAAAGGGTGTAGGCCAGCTCCTTCTCCCATTTGTTATGTGTGTTTTGATGCTTTTCCACAAATAGAGGAATCTACAGTTTTATATTATGCCGCCTCCGAACGGCGGATAATTTTTATGAGGAGCTTTTTCATGACTGCCATTAGACAAGTACCAACCCCTTCGGGTACGGCTGCCGCGCATTAAGATATTAGACTGATATTTATTCCATTTATTCTATGTGTTCCAAATTTTAAGTTTATGTACGGAATTCTATAAAATTCATATGAACAAAACTGGCGCGTTTGTAGTGCTTGATTCCTTGTAGTTAATTCCACACAACTCTTCCATAAATGTTGATAAATGGCAACTTCGAGAAGATTCCGTGCAACATAAAAGAAGAAGTGCGAGGGTAAAAGCGTATTTTCGACCTCAAACATAGCCAAGTCAAAAGCTGCAAAATCACACGTGTTGACTTTATGGGTCATAACTTCTACAATTTTTGGTCGATTCAGACAAACTTAGGCTTAAAATGTAGGTGAGAAAATTGTCTTTCAGAAAACCTATCTTATGTCGATATAAAAAAATTTTTTGTTCCAGAAAAAAGTTAATAAACTTTGATAATTTAGTAAAAAACGTCAAAAATGCCTTTTTTTAACTTTCAACAGCTGTTTTGCGAAAACTACGACTTCCATTGACACGAATTATATATTACCATGTAGGTTATATGTGTGCCTTTCGAAATTTATGCACTTCAAAGAAATGGCGCGCACTGTTTTCGAGATTGCAGGCAATAACTGCACCATTGCCCAAAAAACAGGTTTTTTGGGAATATCTCGGAAACTGTTCTTTGAAAAAAAAAAAAAAAATCATTTTTGGTTTCAGCGACCTCAAATTTGTTTAAAAAACGCCTTTTGGTCGATGACCATTTTTGGTGTAAACTAGTGTAATCAAGCGGGCTTAACAAAACTTTTTGAAATACGAAGAGGAGAAATAAAAATAAGTAAATAATTTTTTGCAAATTCTGAATGCGTACAGGTAATGTCTGACTACAACTGGTAGTGGGAAAAGCTCTGAAAACAGTGCCTTTTCAAATAAATATAATTCTTAAACAAAGTGCCGGTATATCTATTTGCATTATAAAAAGTGAAATGATTCCAAATAAAAAGGTTCATGGTTTATCAAGATAATTGTCAGAGTTTCTCTATATCAAAAAAAAAAAAAAATTTTAATACACACATTGTTTGCCGTATTTCCAGTATCGTCAATAAAAAATATTTATTGCAAATACATTTGAAGTGTTTTCCATTGTCGGCACACCTTGGCCCAAAAAATAAATATTTGTAACATGCCAATAAGCACTTCTTTGTTTTGCTGTCAGATTATGTTCATTTCTGCTTATGTTTATGGTACGCTTTTAACAATGAACGATATATGTATTTCGCTAAAGACCAACACACTTTACTTGTAAATGTGTAATGTGACATGTTATAAAAAAATTGGCGACTTTCGAAGTGATTCATGAAAGCTGCCAGGTAACCGGAAACTTATTACAGTGTCGCGCGAGAGGAGAATCATTGAACGTTGAACTTAAATGAGTGAAAAGAGAAAGATGAGCATGAATTATACTCAGCAACAGCAACTAAATATATCAAAACAGAGAAAAACATTTCGTACATAGCTCTCAGTTGAACGGATTACTCAATGGTATAGCATTTCAACAGTAATGAGTGCGATAGTGTGTGGAGGTGTGTGAAGTGTACCATCGATTCATCACTTTGAAGCCCACTTCTTTAGTGCTCTTTCATACGAATCAACCGGCTACGGTATTTAAAAACAACGCGCAGCATACCGCTTACTTATTACTCATACGCGACGTGCGAGATGCTACGAACAAAACTTTCTCTTATTAAATCAACGATGAGTAACGAGTACTCAGCAATGTTTACATACTCAGCACACACTGAAGGTGTCATCAGATGGGGCATGAAAAGCACTTTCGGAAAGCTTTTCTAATTTAATAATCTGGAAAATTAATACGGCGGCAATACTACTTTGCATAGTGCGCACTTTTCGAAAGTAACATTTTATTTGGAAAAATTTTACTCTCAGAACAATTTCCTCAAGCTAAGACTCCTTTTTAAATGAACAAGTTTCGCGTGAAAGAGTGTGGTTCAAAAATCCATACTAAACATCGCTTTCTTCAGAGTTTTCAATTTTGTTTATTTTTAGAAACAATTGCGGCAGCACATAACTTTAACAATAATAAGTAATTTAATGACAAATGTCCTGTGTTATGTTAGCTTTTCCATGCCGCTTGCATAATATTTAAATTTAATTAATAGTGATTATTATATTTTAAGTTTATCAGGTGTAAAATTTGAATTACATATGTGTTATCTCTTGCGCGGCTGTGATACGCTTTCCAAGCAGGAAATCTTCCTCTTATCTAGATAACGCTTTGTTTATTTCTTGTTTCTGTCAAGTCTTGAACCAACTCTAATGACCAAAAACATTTGTCTGTCCTTTTATAGTAAACAGTTCTTGATATTTTTGTCGCTGAAAGAGTCGACAAATATTTTATTAGTATTTCAGATCACTTTTAGATCAGACCTATAGCAACTCTAAAAAAACATCTAGGGGGATATCAGAACACCACAATGTGCCTCTGTTCCTATAGAGTGAACTCTACATTAAATAACAATAATCTAACCCAACCTAATCCGGTAAGTTGAAAGTAATTTCTTAAGTTCATTTTCTTTGTTATAATTGTTTTTTGAAATTGGTTTACGAAAAGTTGAAAATAATTTTCTTAATTCTCTTTGCGCATTTTCACACGGAGAAATAAAAAACTTGGATAGAAAAATAAGTTGATAAATAATTTTTTATTCCTCGTCTGACTACTCCTTAAGTGAATATGTACATAAGTACACTTGCCCGCTTTATTGTTGATTGCAGAGTGAATAAGTGCACAGGTATAAGGTGTTGATGGTGGATATGGTGGATACAGCGCGAGCACTTGGCGCTGCTTCAACTGAGCGGCCAGTTAATTTAGCTGCGCGCCTTGCCCATTGCATTGCGTTGGAGAATATGGTTTGTTAGTTGATTGCGAACGCGCAGCGACATAGGTTGCTATAATTTACTTAACCAGTTAGTTAGTTAGTTAGTGATAGAAATAAAACAAAGCCGTGGCCATATAAGGCATATCGTATAACGAATATTTGCCGTTGCTATCGGCGTAACCGAATTTGTGATCGATTTGATAACCGAAAAGAATATATTGATATAAAAAAATATACGCGTTTAAATAAATTAAAATCATTTGACTCGGAAATGGCGCTTTTAAGCTATCCCCACATTCTATTGCCATTTGTGCTATTAACGCTACACACATTTACATTACGGGCATATAATTTATCGCCGAAACCGAATATAATTCTTAGGGATCCACAATTTGCCACCGCTTTGCCAAAAGTGGAGTCTTCTTACTTTGGATTTACCTTAAGCTTGCGACCGTTGGGGTGAGTAAGTGAGTGAGTGTTTGGTGTTTGTAGGAGTGCAAGGTGTGTGTGCGTGATGTGGTGGCTTTGGTGGCTGTGGTTTTATTAGCAGCGGTTACGCATGATTTTTTCGGGTTTAAAGTAGTGTGAGACAGACTTTTCGTTGAGTGATTCATAGTTACTCGTATTACGATAAAAATAAGACTGTTGAGTGTTGGTTTTAAAGAAAACACTTGTATTACTAAATGAGTTGGTATGTCTGTGCGATAAGAATACAATTTGTAAAAATTTAACAAAAGTGTAAGAAGTTATTTTATTGTTATGATGATTGTTATGATTATTGTTACAATTAATATTATTATTATTACGTATTAATATTGATACTATCATTAAAAATTTTATTCTTAAATAATCTTTTTTCATTTATTATTATAATTTTATATTTTTTTATTATTATAGTTATTTTTACTTTTATTATTAGTACTATTTTTTATTACTATTATTATTATTGTAAAATTATCAAATGTGTAGCTTATATGCAAAGGCCTTGGATAAATTTTGTCAGTTTTTGATCTTTTTATGTGTTATTTTGAATGGATTAAGAGCGATAAAACTTAGGTACGAAAGCCTGCGTCGACCAAATGTTAAAATATATTATATCTTATCTAATCTTATCTAAAAGCGAAGAGTTGTTTCGCGGTTGATGGAAAATTGATTAATTTGTAATATTTACGCTTATCTGTTGCTTAGCTTTGAGAGAGGAGGACAGTTGCTATTGATCAAAGCTGAGAGTTAATCCGAGCTAATCATTTGTCACCTTATTTATTATTTTATTAGCTGGCGGAGTAGATTTGGCCAATTTTTTTTCGTTTGGACTATTGTTCCAATCCTTTTTAAAATGGTTATTTAGCACCTTTTCACTTAATGCATTAATTTCGCTTTTTTTCTATTTAATTGCCGCTTATTTCCTTGTGCGGCCTCCACATCCATATTCAGTTTTGAAAATTAACTTTAAACTTATCCTTAGGTTAGATTAGGTTTTTGTGGCAGTCGGCTTAGACTAGCCAACTCACTTAGACGATACCACTGTGCAACACAGGCACCTTGCTGTTTATTTATAATGGAACAATTTAGACTCTCTTATGAAGCGTAGGCTAGGTTTTATCCCAAAACCGGATAGATCCGTAAGTCAGTGAAAATGGTGTTTTCCTAACAATTTTACTCTACTCCTCTCTAAGGCTGGCCAATTACATAGGAAGTGCTCTACTGTTTCTTTCTCTTCGTCGTCTCTACAACTTCTGCAGTATTCGTGAGAAAATACTCCTAGCCTAAAAGAGTGCCTAGCAACAGTCAATGACCGGTGACACAAGCCACAATCTTCGAGATGTTCTCTCTTGAGAGGTTGAGCAATTCTCCTGATTTTTTTTTTCATCTATTTGCGGTCAAATTAGCCTGGTTGTTACACAAGTATTTTCTTCTCTCCATAACCTTTTGGCCTTCTGGAGAATATTATTTTTTATCCTTATCCTTTCTACTTATTTGCAAAGTGCAAATAAGTCATGAGTGTTGTCTGTTTAAGTAATGTTGATATTAACCTTAAGCGAAATGTTTGTGAAGTTCCGAGCTGAAAAAAATTTACCAAATACTAATTGCTCTGATGACGATCTGAATCATACTACATATACTTCAACTTCGCAAATTTAGGCTGCGTAAAGATCCACCGCCCCTCTATAATTCCGATTTTGATTTAAAATTGATACAACCAAATTAAAAAATTAAATAACATTAAATAACATTATTGGTTGTTCCCTTCATTTTCAAAAAAGCTAATATTGCGTCTTCTTCTGCATTAACTTACGGGCCTGCCTATAGCTTCACGTGATGCTATGCTTAACGTATGCTGAGTGATTTCGCTCAGTTATTGCCCCGCTATTATAAAAGACAGTCGTTTTAAAATTTATAGGGTATATTTGGCCCCACGCGACAATTTATGCTATGTTGTTCCTTCGTTACCTATTCCTGTTTAGAAGAGGAAAACTATGACGAAATAATTGGCGTCGATGGTGGCAATGATATGAAGAATTATAAGCAATCGAAGGTATTTCATAATTCTTTCCGTAGTTTTCAGTTATTAGACTGCTACACTAAATGTTGTAAACGCATAGTCGCATAAAAAACTTCCATTGTCGATAGACTGAATAGACTGAAATCTGACTATTCAGTAGCCCGCTCTTGCTCCAGGTGGCTACTTCGAGTCCATTTGATTGCTCGATATTGATTGTATAAATGCTCATATAATATTTGACACTTTGCATATAGAGCAAAATATAAAGCGCATGGATTTAATTAAGCCTTTGGTATTTTCCCTAATTTCCCTCATCTTACTTGTCGAAGCATAATTAAAACAAATCTAAAATATTTTAATCACAATTAATTTAAATTTGGGGACATGGAGTACTCCATGCGGTGGATAATGGTAGTAAAAAGTAGCGCTAAGGACGGTGGGTTAAGTCACTCTACAGGTAACTTGAACAATTTTTAACAGCAACAAAGACTTGAATTTTTTTTTAAAACTTGCACGAGTAGGTACTTACATATATTGAATTTAAAATTATAGGAAAATATTATAAATACTAATGTTAGAAATATTCAATATAAATTTGTAATTAGCTTTGTACGCAATATGTAAAAGAAAACCGCTATAAAAACTGAAGTAACATATTTCCTTTAAATAAAACAACAAACTTTACTAAATTTTTCGGTGCAATAGAATTTCACCTATTTATGTTAGAACCATTTTGGTCCCAAAAAGAAAATAAAGCAATTATCGCAAATCTAAGACACTTCTTAAGATAGGCTTAAATGTTGGTTATAGAGCTTCACCCCTCTTATGAAAGGCGCTAAATGCGTTTCTTGATAATGACATCTATTTTCAATTGAAGACTTGTCATTGCCAGGAGAATGACGACAGCAGTTTAAACCCATTTTTGATGTTTACTGTTCGAAATAGAAACAAAGTTCATAAAGTACCATTCTACGAAACCAATACATTCAATCATGAATCGAGTTGGAAAAATCAGACTTCAGTGTGGCGAATGTTGTTCGCAAGTATTAATGGAGGGGCCACCTAGAATTTATCTTTTTTCTTCTTATCAAGTTATCTTTTTTAGACGTTCCCTGATTAGATATGGCATCCGATGTAATTCTATATGGGAAACCAAGAAACCACAATTTGCTATTAAATTCCAATAAATAGATATATCTTCTTCTTAATTGGCGCGATAACCGCTTACGCGATTTTGGACGAGTTCAACAAAGCGCGCCAGTCGTTTCTTTCTCGTGCTAACCGGCGCCAATTGGACACACAAGTGAAGCCAAGTCCTTCTCCACCTGATCTTTTCAATGCAGAGGAGGCCTTGCTCTTCCAAATACTTTCAGAGCCGGAGCGTTTGTATTCATTCGAACGATATGATCCAGCCAACGTAGCCGCTGGATTTTTATTCGCTGCGCTATGTCTATGTCGTCGTAAAGCTCATACAGCTCATCGTTTCATCGCCTGCGATATTCGCCGTTGCCAACGTGCAAAGATCCAACGTCCATAAACGTCCATACGGCGTTATTTAGTACAGAAGTTGAGACTGTATCACCCATTACCTTTGATTCAATTTAATATTATTTCTAGCCCGATACAAAGTTTTAAAAATTGTGATCATAAAGAAGGTGAAAGCTTAAACTTCAAATACGAGTACGAATCGATTCTGCCATGTTTACTTTTTATTTGTTAGGTCAATGTTACTGTCATTGATATCTGTGTAAATTTTCATGTCCATAATATTAGCGATTATATATTTTTTTTAATTTTGTTGATCCTGGAAATGGCATTAAATTTTATTTGCGGAACGTAATGTATGTCTGCGAAAAACAGAGATGATGTTGCCCCAAAATGAAAGCCAAACAATTTAAAGAAGGTAGAAAAAGCCATTGAAGACGAAACTAACTCTAAAGAATCATCAACATGAACTCAAAGTTGTAGTGATCAAACTTTGTTGGTTGATAATTATAAGTAGATACCTGGTTTGGGCTGATATTGTTAACATTTAATTTCGATCATGCCCAGATCAATATTTTAATATATGTTTTCTCGAAAAATTCAAAACATATTTCATTTCACAATCACCTCTAAACTCTAGACTCCGATCCGTTGGCACTATTTCGGAAATCGACTTCAGTAATCGTTTCGGGGATTGGTAGAACCATTGGTATCATATATATTATTTCAGGGAAGGGGAGCATGTAATTTAAAGGAGATAAAATAGATTTAGAATAATTAATAAATATTTGTTTCCTTGTATTTGTTCAGTGTATATATAAGAGAACGACCAAACTTCGGCTTCAGCTTTGGCCAAGTGAGCCCACAAAACCTCTATTCGGTTTTAGTTCAGCTTTTTTTGTTCTAAAATTGTAGCTACTTTTATTTTCATTAACATTTTATCAATACTGTTTTTAAAACCCATATTTTTTTTAAGTACTTTGAAATGCCATATCCTTCTCCATCGAGTGAGGCTTGACATTGAGTTAAGGCTTGTACCTTACAACATGAAATGATTGATCTATGAATATTAAATAATTTCAACAGTTACACATGTAAACGAAAGTTTTTATTCGTTATATAATATTGTATTTATAAACATAATTAGGTATATTTTATGTGCTGCTTTGAATTGAATACTGAAACTTATGCACCCATTTTTCCTTTTTAGAAATAAAAATATTTGATTTTACTTGAGGCTTTTAAAATTTTCGCCTCGGCTTCGACTGAAATTGTCTGAAATTCGGTTCGATTCGGCTCGGTTTCAAAGTCGACGTTCGGTCGTTGCCTAGTGTATGGGTTGAGTTTATTCAAAGATATTAATTTTATAGTTTTTTCTCTTTTGTATCACATGGGACGTGCACATGAATATATAAGGTTTTGATGATCAAGGACGTTTCATTACTTATTTACATGTTTTAGTGCCTTAATATATGTATGTGAATATTTTTCTCTCTCTATTTTTATGAAATGACATTCACTTATTTCTATTATTTGTTAAATTTGTAAAAAAAATAAAATAAAATAACAGCAAAGAAAATAAACGCCAGAAGTTAGCATAAATTTCAAGCATTTGCTGTGTAGTAGACAGAAGATGAAGTCATACTTAAATAAACATACCAGTGGATTGATAAAAAAAAACAAAATCGCTGAATGGATTGTGTCTGTGGTGCCTATGGCTGTCAGCTACAAGCAGAGATATTGATACACTTTTACACATTTATATATTTACTTCATATTTGAACTACTCGCATATACACCTGGACAAGTTTATTTAGCCTATTTTTTTGAATTTGCGATATACTTCAATATTTTAAAGTCATTTTTTAGCGATTGATCGGAAAGATATGTGCATTCATATAAATACATTTTTACCGGGTACAATGGAATTTATTCATAGTCAACACTTAACGAAAAAGCAAAATAAAAAAAATAAAAAATTTATATAAGAAACATAAGAATGGCAGAAACGTTACCTGCACCAACGGCAACACCAACAATGTGAAGTATGTATGTACAACACTACAAAATATTACTGAGGTGATAAGATTAGATGTGTTGCGTTGCCAGGAAAATTGCCACCATGCATTTGTATAAAAAAAAATTGCAGTATATTTTGCAAAGTTTACCGCTAATACGTATTTACGCTGCAGGTTAAGTATAAAGACGACGCCCTGAAGAAATTACTTCTTACAGATCGAGGTATTTTTATGAGGTCCATTGCGAAAGCTTCCGGACTGGTGCAAATTAAAAACAAACAAAAAAACTACTACTAAAAAAGATTTTGACAAAGTTGATTTATTTTATTTAGAATAGTTCTCTTAGGACTCTACTTCTGCACATCCCTCTGAATGGTCGAGAAGTATATCGTACGACTTATTTAAGGGGTTAGGGGTAGTCAGAGGCCCGAAAAAATGATGATTTTCACGAATTTTTTTTTGCTACTTAATTAATTTATTTAACAAAAATAAAAACATAGCATAAAAACATCATGTTTTAACTTGACTTCACCAAAATTTCAAAAAAAAAAATTTATAATTGCAAAAGTTATCGCTGTTTGTGTGAAGCCCGTTTCTCCAGAAGTCCCTTGCGGTGAACATCACAAATCCTTGCAGATTCATCTAAAACCAATCAGACAAGAGAAATTAGTTTTATTAATAGATAATCTCGGGCCGGATCGAAGCTTTTTTTTTTTTCAAAATGAACAAAATGGCGGCCTCAGAAAATTTTTTTCCAGATTTTTGAAAGAAAAACCAACAGTTAATTGTTAAAAAAAAATCGAAGTTTTTGAAAAAAAACAAAATCCTTCGATCAGGCACAAGTTTTTTATGTTTTTCAAAAGCTGTATAAATTTTATTGAAATCTACGTAGCGGTTTTTAAGTTACAGTGTTCACCAGTTTGAAAAACATAGTTTTGAGAAAAACGCATATAAAGTTTAGCTATCTGCTCTGGAGCGCCCGAGCGCCCGTTGTAAATTGTTGAATAACTCGAAAAGTATTTGTCGAATTCACTTCATATTTTTACACAATATTTTTAAGATATTATACTTTAAGAAAATGCAAAAAAACACAAATCGATTTTTTGAAAATTCTGACTACCCCTAACCCCTTAACTCGTTTTTGGAAATCTTACTCAGGATGGCGGTGGTCGATCCTTTTTATTTAATTTAATTTTGTTTATTTAATTTAATTTATACTACGCTTTCTCATATCTAAATCTGGCGGTGAGTGGTTAATAGACAGCATGCTTTTTTTTGTAAAGAATTCCAGTATTCAAATTGAACGATTTTCCAAGCTACCACCGTCGTGTTCTTCCCCACTTTCTTTAAGGGGTTACATGGGTTTCGTTGGTTCAAAAAATCGATTTCTTTTTTTTTGGCTTATTAATTTCTACAACTTCTCAGGAATATTATCCTAAATTTTCAAGTCGATACGAATAATAAATTCGGAGATACAGCCTTTGGAATGTGTGCGCTCCAAGCCACTTTTTTTGGTACTCAAAACTTTAAACGCGTTTTTCTCGGAACCGTGTTTTCAAAGTCGGTTGTCAAATGCTCTCGAAAACTACTCAACCGATCTTGATGAAATTTTACACAGGTGTTCGAAATACAATTTACTCGTGCTTGAACGAAGGATTTTGTTTTTTTTTTTTCAATTACAACTATTTAAGCAAATTTGACCGAAATTTTCATTTTTTTGGAAAAATGTCTGCCAAAATTCCAATTTTTACTTTTTTTTCTTTCCTTCGTTCATGCACGAGCTTATTGGTCTTAACTAAAACACTTATTTTTGCTTTTTCATTTTTGATGAGCCTGTATAACTCCTGACAGCGTGGACGCACTTTTTTTTCGAGGGGTCACCGGAAATGACGTCACTATGGCGGAGTTTTAATTTTTTTGTTTTAATTTCAGAAATTATTCTTTAATATGTATCTATAAGGCAGAAAAAAGTTTGAATTAAATAAATAATTTTTTACATAGAAAAAAAAAATTGAAAATAGGCCTTTTTTACCCGACGAAGCCTATGTAACCCCTTAAATAATTTCGACCACTCCTAAGAAAAAGTATGAAACACTCGTATGCGACGTCATACACACACACAACGATTCTGTCAAATTCGTTGAGAGCAAAGTAGCGGTGACCACGATCGGCACCACCTTATTATTCTCTTCATCGTGCTTTTTGCATAATCTGCAACACTTAGTGTGTTTGTTAAAGGACAACCAAGTTGACTCAGCTATAAAAAAATTGAGATTATTTCTTAGTTATAAATGGCATTTCTATACTTATTATCTGAATCGTAATTAGTCTTGCAGTTCGCTGCTACGAATAAATATTAAACTCAATGCTGATAAAATCGCTTAAACATTTTCACAAAATTAATGATGAATTTATTCCGCTCTGTGTTAGAGCTGTCGAATTTTAATTTTTGTTTTTCTCTGCATATTCATAGGGTAGCGGTGCCTTTTCTTAAATTGTTGTACTCGAACCAAATGAATGTCTGGCTTTTTCTACTCTCTACAAAAAGTGGGGGTAAGCGTTTTTCGGCTGATTTTCGTTTATCTATGCACGCAAGTTTGTCAAAACAGTTATACGAAAACTTTAACTGTTACAAAAGAAAGGAATCAAATCATTCTATTTCGATCTCGTCAATTTATAAAATACTCAACTCATATAAAATACTCAACATTTTCACAGGGCGTGTGGCAATATCTTCTTAATGTTGACAAATATTGAGAGGATAGTTTTTTCGAGAAAACACTGTTAGTTTAGAAAATGTACCTGTAACATTTTCGCATCCTTTGACACCAATGGTCCATTTGTGCCCCGTTTATTATATACGATGCCCTCAACGAGGTACTATTGGAAAGTCACTCGCAAAGCCTTTGAGGGCGTTAGTACATAGTTTAATTCTTTTCAGTTCAGTTCGGTGTATAATTTTAGTAACGTTATAAAAATATTCCCTGATAGTGGATTAGTGGAAGGAGATAACAGTTTAGAAAGTAATTTTGCCGATGTGCTCTCTGATGCTCCTGATGCTCCTGACGATTTCGACGAATGTTATTTAGAAGAGATAAGTGAAAGTGATGCAGAATATGTAGGTTCAGTTATTATAACGGGAGTGCGAAGACCTTTACCGTGTGATTCGATTCCAAATTCTGCAACTGATAAACGTAGAAGAAGGTGTCACGTATGATGTTCACATCAAATGAGAAAAACCACAAATTTGATATGTAAAAGATGCAAAGTTGCCTTACATTTGGGGAACTATTTTGCCTACTGTTTACCCACCATGAGAAACATAAACAAACAACCAAACAACTTTGTTTTCTTGTTCCTTGATAAATAACATTTATTTACACGTATCCTTAATAAAAAGCAGCTAAGTTTATTATGTTGGAATGCATTTAATATTTGTACATTTGGATGAACAACTTTGCTTCATACGGCGGCAGAGAAGAAAATTTGTGTGAACCGTGCGTTCCGCGCGAGCCGTACTCTTTAGCTTTTTCTCTTCTTAAAGGTCAACATTTTTTTTTTTAATTCAAAAGCAGATAAAAGTGCCGCTTGTTTCCAGAAAAATAAATAGCTTACTTTTCGTCTGCCCCATCTTTGCTGCCCAAGAACTGTGAAATTTATTTGATTTGATTAATTAACTTCATCGCGTTGGCATTCTTTTACATACAATTATATGTATACAAATTAACGCCTCGAATTGTGAACCATAAAAACTCGATGAATTTGTTGCCCGCTCGTAGCTCGCTGCTTAGAGCGCTCTTTTAGTACGCATATTTTTGTCGACAGATAAGAGTCTGAGCTCAGTGCTAATACAAATATTTCGTTGTTATCAGAAAAGTTATTACATCGATATGATATTTTTAAACAGTAAATAAAATGATTTCTAAAGAGTATTTCCAATAATACATATACCAATTAAGTATGCATAAATATATGTGCGCATTTAATTCTGTCTATTGTAGAATAAATAAGTAAGGTGGACCATCTTTAGTCTAAGTAGTTTCCACTAGTCCACATTTTTAATAACTAGCCTTGAACTATTATGTCCCTTTAAGTCATCAGTCCCGAAGAGTATTCTTGCACAAGATGGGATAGATGCAGAGGAGATGAGAAACCGTTTATTCATCCTCATCGTTTTCTGCATGCTTTGATATTTAGAAGTGTTATGTAAACCCTCTCTTTTTAGATACTTTTTAGACCACATTTTAATTTTTGGTCCACTGTCCTGGAAATATGGACAGCTGCGCTTTCGTCCCAATTGCCACCAGCTTGCCAACTAGGATATTTCCTAAGTAACCTTTGCAACCTTAATTTCGGCCTGAATCCCCTAGGAAAGAGAAAATTATTACATCGGTGTTGATATGCTCGATCAGTCAGCTTCACTTAAGATATCCTCCATTTAGGGTTATCATAATGGCTTTATTTTTCATTCAGTTAGCTCTCGATGCAAAAAAATCTTCTAAGGCATTCAGGAAATATCTCTAACATGTAAAAGCACACGACGTCATGTCGCGAGGAATGCATGCTGTGAGACTTGGAATCACCTCGAGTCCTTTCTGTGCTGGATGTATGGAGGATGAGGTGGAATCATCTCAGCACCTTCTTTTTAGCTGCCCTGCCCTGGCGGGGCTAAGATTCAGGCATCTTGGCTCTTACTTCTTTGCCACGCCTGCTGAGTTAGCTAGCGCTGACATTAAAAATCTGATGAGTCTCATCAGCAGCATTAACCGGTTGACGCAAACATAGTCATCGTTCATAATCCGCACGCTCCTAACCTTCCCATCACTACCTCTCCCCGCCCTCTCCCTGCACCTCATCGGTCCTTCCCCTCTCCTCACTTCCTTGACAATGGTATCACAAAGGACGAATCTCTCTTCGTTCAAGTGTGCCCACTCCCTGGGCAACCATACTAACCTAACCTAACCCTAACACGACGTCGTCAGGCTTATACTCGTATGGCTTCCAGTTCCTTGCTGTGGTATGAATTACAAGGTTGTGCCATTCTCGAAAATAATTCTCAATAACAGATTTTATACACGCCGTAAATTTCCGAAATCATTTGTATGCCATTCGGTCTTGTCTAACAAAAATGGAAGGTGAAAAGATGGCACTTTCTTTGTATCTATATTCATACTCATATTCATACTCATACTCATATCCATGCTCATACTCATATTTCTACTCATACTCATACCAAATAGAACAAAACAAAATTTGTATTGCTTCATTTTTAAATTTCATCAGATTTCAGATTTATTGGGCATAGCAATTTTTCAAATGAAGAGTTCCTTTTACGAGTGCCTACGTAGTAAATAGAAATGCTATTACTGACACTAATTTCCCTACATATATTTTCAGCATAATTGTTGGTGCACCACGAGCTCAATCCACACTGCCCGCCCAGCGGAACGTCAATGAAACTGGTGCCATTTATCGTTGCACTCTCTCACCCGTAGCTACCTGCAATCCATATGTCATTGATGATAGAGGTAATGTCACCCTCGAAAAGTTCGACTCATACACCTATGACAATGAAGCCCGTGACAATCAGTGGCTTGGTGCTGCCATGGATGGTGGCACGAAGGACACCGATAAACTCTTAATTTGTGCGCCACGGTTCTTATCACCCACCGCTAATGATTACTTAATGAATGGCATCTGCTACTGGGTCAAGGATACACTTAATGACAATCCCACCAATGTTCAGAGGATCTCACCGTTACGCCTAAAATCGGATCAAATAAAGACTTTTAACAATCATCGCATTTACTATTATATGTTGGCGGAGGAGGGCCTGAGCGCACATGTGACAGATAATAATGAAGAGTTCGTGATTGGGGCGCCTGGTATTAATACGTGGAAGGGCTCGGCAATACATGTTCGCAAAAGGTTTGAGGAGGATCCAATATTGAGTAGGCGTGACACATACGAAAGAAAGCGTGTTGCTCGGCAACTTGACTTCTCGGGCCAATATACGTTGAACACCGAAGATCAACCGAATGATTCGTACTTTGGTTATGCCGTCGGTTCGGGTTACTTCGATAGCAAAGAAAAGAATCGACTGATGTACGTGGCGACAGCGCCTCAGGCCAATTTACAATCTGGAGAGGTGAGTAGCATTTAGATTCACTGTCATTAGCGAAGTGATTTAAAAAAAATAAATTATGTACTTCCACTCTCATCGACAGGCCTATTTGTACAAATACTCCGAGGATAGTACGCTTAAGATGACACGCGTTTATGTTTTTCGTGGTCTGCAATTTGGTGAATATTTCGGCTATTCGCTGCTGACAGAAGATCTCAATGGTGATGGGCTCACTGATGTGGTAGTCTCAGCGCCACAACACTCAACATCGGGTTCTTTCGACGATGGCGCTATCTATGTGTTCCTAAACAAAGGCAATGTAAGTGCAGATTACAATTTGAGTAAGCCGAATACCGTTAACAGGCTATTTTCTACTTGCAGTTTAACTTCGAACAGAAACTGATACTTTCCCCCGCAACCGGCAAAGCACGCTTCGGTACCACGCTCAGCAGGCTGGGAGATATCAATCACGATGGCTTTAATGGTAGATGCTTTTTATCCTCTTTCCAAAACAAATATATAAAATTATTATTCATATCTTCTCCACCAGATATTGCTGTTGGTGCACCATTTGCTGGCAATGGGTCCGTCTTCATCTATCTTGGTAGTAATGACGGTTTACGAGCGCAACACAGCCAACGCCTGAACTCACCAGATTCGGTGGTCAGCAAGTATGGTGAACATATGTTTGGACACGGTCTTTCAAAGGGCGCAGACATCGATCACAACGGATTCAACGACTTTGCCGTCGGCGCGCCAAATGCCGAGGCCATTTTCGTTTATCGGGCCTATCCGGTAGTGAAGATATATGCAACAGTTAAATCACAAACTCGTGAAATCAAAACCGATCAAAACACATTTAAGATCACCGCATGCTACAAAATTACAACCACATCCACACAAATAAAAGATCAAGATCTGGCTATACGTATTGTTGTGGATCCGCAGGTGAAGCGTGTTAAGCTGATGCAAACACGCACAAATGAGATTAGTTTTAATGCGACGGCAGGTTTACAGGAGCAATGTCGTTCATTTGATTGTGAAGTACATAGTAGTGTGGCGGATATCTTCAAGCCGATCGAGTTGGAAATGCACTATGATCTTATCAATGGAGTGCCAAAATCTGACGGTGAGTAACCGATCCCCTGGCTCATGATGGTGCTTATATACATACATACATACATAATTGGCGCGTACACCCCTTTTGGGTGTTTAGCCGAGCTCCTTCTCCTACTTGTGGCGTACGTCTTGAGGTTGTTCCACAAATGGAGAGACTTACAAGCCGACTTTCAAGGGACTTTCAAGCCAGACTCCGACCAGCAGATATTATTTATAAGGAGCTTTTTTATAGCAGAACTACACTTTTCTGATTTCATTTGCTATCTTTTATAATTTCATTTGCCTTGCGCAACCTCTGCAATTCTCAATAGGCTTATGAAATAGTTTGTGGACTTACTCTCTCAGGGATGATCAAAAAGCAACTTACAGCGGTATATTTTCTCATCTTACTTTTATTTTTCTCTACCTTATAGTTTTCTGTGATAAATGTGCCGCTGTTGATCCCGCGGAATCGAAAGTATATAGTGAGAAAATCATCTTTAGCACGGGCTGTAGTTCGGATATTTGCGTGGCCGATCTTGAAGTTAAAAGCCACAATTTGGAGTGAGTTTTGCAGTTTTAAAAAAAAAAAAGAAAAAAAAATAAATGTTATTTACAAATGCCCCATGCCATCCATTTCAGTCACACATACATTCTCGGCAGCAGTCGCACACTGTCCGTCACTTATGACATAACTAACAATGGCGAAACCGCTTATCTACCTCAAATCAGTATCACTTCATCAAACCGCATGCCATTCGCCAAAATACCCGGAAACTGTCGTATTAAGGATACTGATTATTTAGAATGTGATTTAAATAATGGCGTGGCGATGGCGAGAGGCGCCAAAGATTCATTTACCGTAATTTTCGATGTGGCGAGTATATCGGGAAAGGCCATGGTTCTGACGGCCAAAGTGTTCAGTACAGGCAAAGAAGCAAATGAAGCTAATAATAAGGTCACCGATGTAATAACGCTTGGAGAATTCACCGAAATCGATATTGTTGGGTAAGTTAATTACAACGAAGAATAAATATTTTATAGGAGGGATTAAGATAGCGGAAGATGCGTAGAGGATAGTTGGAAGAGTGTATAAAACATGCAAAGAGACTAGAAGATAAAGAAAAATAAAAGGTCGGACATTTTATATGACATAACATACCACAACAGAGAATGTCATTAAAATATATAACTTTATTAAGGTAATCGTACTAATTGAAAGCTTGTAAAATTGTCATTTATCCTATACCTTAAAACTTAAACATAATCTCATAATTACCAGGCACCGAAGGCCCAAGCAGCTAGTGTGCTCTTTTTTGTTTTTAAGTTAGTGTAATATTTTATAATAATAAATAATAATAATAATAATATGACATAACAAAATCCATAACCATAAAATGTTTCCATAGTTTTTCAAACGGCGCCTCTTAACATAGAAATTCGTGGCAAAGAATGACTTCACGACAGCCAGGCAACCTTATTGCAGTCTCACATATATATCTATATATATATAATTGGCGCGTACTCCTCCTATTTGTGGTGCGCGTCTTGATGTTGTTCCACAAATGGAGGGACCTTTAGTTCTAAGCCGACTCCGAACGGCAGATATTTTCTATGAGGAGCTTTTCATGGCAGAAATACACTCGGAGGTTTGCCATTGCCAGCCGGGCAACCGCTATTAGACAAAACTTTTTCTTCATTTTGGTATTTCTGTGAGATTTGAACCTACGTTCTCTCTGTGAATTCCGAATGGTAGCCACCCATCAACCCATTCGGCTACGGCGGCCGATCTCACATAGTAACATCTAAATTCGTTGAGGAACGTTTCACTGTCCTTATTACCCCGAGAATAAGGAACACTGCCTTGATTGGTTGAGTAGTAGGACATGAAGGTACTGATGGTCGTGAGCTCGCGTCCCTATATCGAAATTCCATTAACCAGAACTATTTTGCGAGCTTTTCAAAGCCGAAATAAAGAAAGTTATCAATAACTGTGAAGATACGGATTCATAAGACCTTGGATGGAAAGTTCACGAATGAGGCAGGGAAAACAATATGTTCTTCCTTATCAAGTAGACTGTTAAACCTGAATAGAAAAGACTTGGTAATTTCACTGAATACTATACGGGAGTTTGTAGCCTGCGCTACCATTTCAGGAAACTAGGATTAATAGAAAAAAGCGTCTGCCGTTTTTTTAAATTGAACAATGAGACGCCAGATCGTATGCTCTGTGAATATACAACTCGCAAGAGGAGGACTCACACACCTAGTTGGTGTGACTCTAAAGCCGTTGGTGGCTATGCCCAAATTTATTAGAAGCCTCCGATAATAGGCTTATCGCCATCATGCACAATAGATCACATTAGAGGCCGGACTGCTCTATGACCCAGTAGAATTAAGACACAAAGAACCATAGATATCGACACTTTACACTAAAATTACTAAATTTACTAATTTTTTTTCGGAAATTTTATTACATATGTAGATATATGTATGTCATATCGGAATACAGAAGACGAAAATAGTTCTCTGTTGGAAAGAGCTTAGACTGGAAGTATAGAGAAAGAGATAGAGATAAGAAAAATCTTTGCACAAGGACGGCATAGTCCGATAAATACGCTAGTTAATAGCAATAAAAATGGAAAACCATACCACAATACAAAAATACAAAATTAAAAGAAATGTCCAATTATTACGTCAACTGAATATCTGAATCTATCAAATGAACTGAAAGCGAGGTTAAACTTTATATTTCGGCCAAGAGTGCAATTATTGGTTTTGGAATGTGTGGATAAATTTAATTTCTGAAGTGTAACTCCAGAATTATATTTATAAATAGCTATTTCGGTACGTAATTTTTGTGGGAGTGGACAGAGTTAACTAAAGCAAAAATTCAGCATGTTTTTTATCATCCTGACTGCAAAATATTTCTTAGACGGGTATCGCGATAACGACCATACATTTAATCTATGGCTTACTCTCGATCAGGGCCTCACGAATTTATTTCTATTATTATTTTTCTTCTGATAAAATCTTATTTATTACTTACACATTTATTTTAATTATTTTTATTTTTTTAGTATCCCCAAAACGCCTCATGTCAACCTGGAAAAAATTAGCAACACCACGGAAATCATTAATAACTATGAGGTGAGCTTTCAATCAAATATTTATAATTTTATTCCTGTGAAATCTTCTTTTTCTCTAACAGATAAAAAGCGTGGGTCCCAGTACGGTCGGCGCCATGGATGTGGTCTTCTATATACCTGTGGCATATAAAGTGCCCGGTACCACAAACACCATACAAATAATCGAAATGGATAGAATAAATATGCAGGCTGTCTACGACGCCCAATTGATTGGTATCGATTATTATCAAAACAATACACAGCTTATAATGAATACTATAGAGATTTCGACGAGTACTCACAGCACGACCACAGCGTCCAAATTGAAGGAGTATAAAAAGAGTAGCACGACTTATGAGTACAACAGCTTGTATGATATGACAGTAGAAAGCGATAGTTGTAAGTTAAATCAAATGAATTACTTTCTATACTCTGACTTTAATTCATGCATCTTATCCTTCTTGTCTTCAGATCACACAGAAGACACCTCGAACATGTCTTTACGTCGCAGACGTCGGCAGGCTGCTGCCCATACGGCAACCAAAGCACAGTATGCGCGTATAGTAAAAGCGCACGAGTTGTTGGGCGAAGAACTGAAGGGTAAACTGCCGGTGAATCGTACCATCGTTTTCAATTGTAATGATCCCGAAATGACAATATGTGTGCGTGCTGTTATGCGTGTCTATAATTTCAATCCTGAGAAGCCCATCACTGTCAATATGAAATATCAGGTCGATTTGAATGAGATTAATCAAATACTAATTGAACCGTGGGAATATTTTGTTATACTAATCGGTTTGGATGTGAAAAAAATCGGTGACTTTAATGAGAAATCGCTGGCAATACGAAAGAGCATCGACTACAATATTGTGTCGAAGCATCAACTCTATGGCACACCATTCTGGGTGTATATATTAGCTGTGCTGGGTGGACTGTTGCTATTGGCGCTAATGACTTATGGAATGTATAAGGTGAGTGTGACAGTTATAGATAAGACATCATTTTATAGAGTTTCATTTTGGACACTGTAAGGTTCATGGTTTCGTAGTACACTCTGAGTCAGAACACTCAGACTCCTTCATTCAACTGTGGTCTTTGTGAAGCTTGAAACAGTGATCCAACATGTTTATACAAGTATGATAGAACGCGGCAAAACTATATCTTCTCAACATTTTGACCAATTTCGCAATTTTTCCTTTGCTTTTTTGAACGTCTTTCCTTTTTTATCAAAATATAGTCGGTTGATATTCTATAATATTTTAGCCAACGGTGCTATTCACCTTGTATGTACAAAGTATTTTTTTATATGTTTAAATGTGCGACACCCACAGCTAAGCAAATTATAAAATATCAACAGAATTTGTTAGCAACTTTAAATTTACAATTTATGAACTAAGCTCACGGAGCTGCTGGAGAGCGACTAAAGTCATGTGTGTGGCACACAATTCCGCTCCTATTGGCCAAAGCTGGTCGCTTCTGTGCGATTGCTTCCTTCAGATGACCTAATTGTTGACAATATAGGTCCGAATTAAGAGTTTGGGCGTACGGGAGCGGGTGTTGTTGTAGCTGGTGTGACAATCCTGGGCCAATATAAATCCGGGTCGTTCCGATAACGTAGCACCGACTGTCTTGGGAACTTACGGGAGCGGCCCATAGTGTCAATACCACCAAATACACAGCAAAACCTTACTGACCGTCAATTCTGGCTTCGAACATGACTGTTTTCATTTGCAGTTGCTGCATGTGACACACTTTGCATAACTGCTCACCATCTGCTACCGAAATTGGCCGATTTTTTTGCGATTTAGTAGGGAAATATATATCTTGCGTACAAGAAATATAACTAAACTTGATTTCGGCAAGTGTTCAACAGATCGTTGTGAATTTCGATGATAAAGAAATTCATAACGAAAAAACCGTTCACTTAAGAGAAGTGAACAATATAAGCAGTTAAGCTTTTTCTCCTTTTCCTTGTTTTTTTGTTTTATTTTTGGTTTTTTAAATCTCAACTCGACTTTAGCTGTAATTCCATATGGAACGATTCTCAAATGTTATGATTTGAAATGTTATCCTCGGCTAGGCGGTAATTTAATGTCTGAATACAATTACGACACGCTTTGGAATGAAATCCTTTTTATTTAATTATTTAAAAAGTCTTTTCAAAAACTGTAGAAGTAAATACAGATAGGCCAAATTCAAATTTCAAAATCATAAAAAGCGAATATCGGACTTTAGCTGTTCGCTTTTATAGGTATAAAATATACATTTTTTGAGCAACTCAACTCAGCTTTGTCCTATCTCCACTTAAGCTGTTATTCCTTGTTGCTACATATATGTATAATGGAAGATAGTGTCATCCATATATCCAGTTTCTTTTGTATCCAACTTATTGGGTGGTTCCTAAAAACTTGTTTGCAATGTTCAAATCCTCGCTTATATGGTGGATTGTTTCCATGTTTTCATCGACGTTTTCGACAATTGGCCTCCCAGAGCCTCCCTACCGAGACGAATACTTGACAGTTACAGCAGCAAAAATACTATTCGCATCTCTGACGCTCGCTCAAACTTCTTATACTGAGACCAGAAACACAAAACCGTTTCATAGGTTTTTTAATCCGGAATTTCATCTTTCTAAGGGCATTAAGCGCAATGCAATTCCGAAAAGCTTGAGATAAATAGAGATAAAGCATAGCATATCTGTACAAGGGGATATCAGTAAAATTGTTGATTATTTGAACGTGGTGGAAAAGGTGGGAAATTGTTTGTTTATTATTTATTTGTTTACATTTGGGTTGGAGTTTTGATATTCAAACTACCAAACTGTAAAACGAAATATCAGGTCAGTCCATAAGTTCGTGCGTTTTTTAAAGGTAGTTTTAAAATGAGTAAAAAAGATGTTTAAAGTATTTATTAATCAATAAAATATTTTCTTCATTATTTACAATTTCTTCCCAATGCTTAGGCAAATTTTTAATTCCCTGCTCAAAAATTTGTTTGCCCTTGGAGCCAAAATAC
>JAYXIM010045827.1:0-39706 GCA_037575425.1 Anastrepha fraterculus
AAACTTTTTGTTGATTCTGGTGTTTCATGGAGATTCGAACTTACGTACTTGGAATTCCGAATGGTAATCACGCACCAACCTATTCGGCTACGGCGGCCGTTGGATAAAGTGCACGAGGTGTGTTCAAAAAATAAGGTGAAGGTTTCAAATTTCGGGGGCTACGTACATTTGACTTTCGATTACTGTTTTTTTTTATTTGGTACATTAGTCTCGAAGATATGTACACGGATTTAGCAATATTGTATGTTTATTTTGTTTCTGAGAGGCATAAGTAAGATAAAATGGATCAAAGAAGTTGCATCAAATTTTGTGTAAAAAATGGAATTAAGTGCTAAAAACACTTGAAATACCAATGGAATGGTCCAAGAGAGCCAAGAATCGATAGCAGAAAATCGCCCAACTCGCAAACCAACCCGTCGTATTTATGCCTTAAACAAACAAGCTAAACATTATAAAGGGTGATTTTTTAAGAGCTATAGGAAAGTTTTTCAAAAACCCCACGTAAAATTCAGAAAAATGCATGAAATTTTTATTCAAATCGATACTACAGTCCATATAATTTAATGTTTGAAGATTATTTCATGCAAATGTTGACCGCGACTTCGCTTCAAATGGTCCATCCGCATCCGCTTAGTCCAATTTTGGTCCCGAATGTGAAATAAAATGTTCACCGAACTCGCCTCTCAACAAGTCCATTGTTACGCGTGCTGTGTGGCATGTGGCACCGTCTTGCTGAAACCACATGTCATGTAAGTCAAGCTCCTGCATTTTGGGCAAAAAAAGTTGGATATCATTTCACGGTAGCTCTCACCATTCACAGTTACGTTACGATTCGCAGCATCTCTTGCAATTCTTCTGGCTGATCTTCACTCCAAAATCGACAATTCTGTTTATTTACGTACCCATTGATCCAAAAATGAGCTTCGTCGCTGAACACAATTTTTCGATAAAAAAGTGGATCTTCGGCCAACTTTCCAAGAACCCATTCACCAAAAATTCTGCGTTGCGGTAGGTCGTTCGGCTTCTATTCTTCCACCAGCTGTATTTTGAAAGGCTTCACACCTAAATCCTTTCGCAAAATTTTCCACGTTGTTGAGTAACATATTCTGACATTGTCAGCCCATCAAACGTTTGCCTTATTTTAACTAGAATTTGTTATTTATTAATCATTTTTATTTTTAAGAAGCGTTGTACAATCGCTCATAGTATAGATATAAAAAGTAAATAAATGGCGCATACACTACTATTAGTGTTTGTCCGAGCTCCTCCTTATATTTGTGTTGCGCGCCTTGATGTTGTTCCACAAATGGAGGGACCTACAGTTTTAAACCAACTCCGAAAGGCAGATATTTTTATGACCAGCTTTTTCATTGCAAAAATACACTCGGAGGTTTGCCATTGCCTGCCGTGGCGCGACCGCTATTAGAAAAAACGTTTTCTATTATTTCATGTTCATGTACGGAGATTCGAATTTACGCACTCCCAAATGGTAGTCACTCACTAACCCGTCCGGTTACGGCGGCCGCAGGATATATAAAAGGATATTAATAAGCATTTTACAATATAATCGCTACTCGCTCTCCATAAGGTCAGCTACCGTTATAGCCTTAATCGTCGAGAAGAATTCAGCCGAAGTAAGTTGAATGCTGCATCGTTGTCATGATTCTTTAATCGTTTTTTTGTAAGCTATAGCAATTTGATTGAAATCGACAGAGATATGCTTGCTTTAAGCAGATTTATAAAAGAAATGGGTCTTTTAATGCCAAAATGAAAAACCGGTAATACTAATGAAGATTTTTCTAAGACACAGAAAATGTCGGAACAAAGAAGTTTTACTCAATCCTTACTTACATAAAAACTGGAGTACATTAATAGGAGTACACGCTTTTCAATGTTCCTCAACGGAAACTATCAAATTTTATCTGTCGAAATGTTCATGCTTCAACCTGCCAGTAACTGTACATAAAATTGTATACCATGGAAAGGGATTGCGCAAAATTAATCACCCTATTGGAAGATTTATAATTTATAATTTACACTTGCGAACTAGACAGCTGATGGTAGATACAGCCTTCGATAGCACATGCAGATTTTGACCAGTTCTGTCTATAACCAACCATTTCAAATTTATACAAAAATTAGCAATATTTTATACAATTTCGTTACGATTCTACGGTTTCTAATTAATGTTTTAGGCAGTTTATAGCCCATTAAATTTAGTGTAATAAAGTGCAAGTTTAAGGTTGCTCAAAAGTCCCATTGCTTATTTATAATTTTTTCCCCTTTCAGTGTTGCAACTTTATATTATATATAAGCAAATAAATATCGTGCTTATGTATAATATAATATTCCGTGAAAATATTCGTACGAAAAATTCCATACGCAAATATGTGTACATCTATATTTACAAATATAATTAGCTTCACGAATGTATTATATGGGTAATTTGCCATATATTACGGGATCTCAATTCCAAAAATTTAAAATCTTTGCTTAAAAAATACTTACAGTGTCCAGTGATAACGATTTTGCAAAATATCTGAATCATTCCCAGATGAATGACGTATAGACTTATAAACAATTTAGTTGGACCCAAGTCTGCGCTTGAATCATTAAAACTATTACCCAGTAAACACGAGAATGCGCCAGACATGATGACCGATTCTGCGATAAGTCATCCAAGTATTTTGGACATTATCGTCAATTCTACTAAAAATGGTTTATTTGTAGTCTTGGGGGCAACAAGAAGTAAACTGAAAAAATTTGAAAAAAAATTTAACAGTTTGGAGATCTATTAAAAGTCGAATATTTTGGTACAGAGTTTTTTAAACTCAAATATCATTTGTTTTTTGTAACATTTTTAGAAATAATTTTTTTTTTAATATTTTGTTTGTGAACTTTTTAAAGAATATTTTTGGAAAAAAATATATTATAATATTTTAGTTCGAAATTTTTGGGGGACGTTTTTTTTGCATTATTAGCTGAGACTAGTAATACCTGGAAGATTCATAATGTGGTCGTCATAACTTTTCGAAATATATTCAAATCTGTACAGTAAAATAGTAAAAAAATTTGCTCTAGCAAAGCGCTGGGATACAATTGTAAGTGAATCTGTAAATTGGACTAATGTAGCGTCACAACAACGGCACCTAGTAGTTATATGCTCAAATTCGAGAACTTATTTTTTCATTTCATAAACTTTTATTATTTCTTATTTCAATATTTGCATCGCTCTTAGTATTTGGTATTAGATGGTATGGATGAGATGGTATTACCGCGAAATGAGTCAATGGTATAATTTTTTGAAGCACTTTATTAGTGTTCAGGACATCTCTACTTCTTGCTACCCTGTTAAGTTGAAAGTCACTTTCGAAAATTTTTCGCTTTCAAACAATTTAGTTTTAGAGACTAGTTCCCGAAGAGTTAAAAAAATAGATATTCTCTCACCCGGTTTCATCAATGAATTTTAAATTTGTTAGACTGTTAAAATTTAAAACAGCAAATTTTCGTGTTGAAATTCTGCAACTCTAAGTGTTAACAGCCTGATAAATTCTTAAACTGATTAGTGAAACCCTCATCAGATTATTTCTCGGGTATTTTTTAGGTGAACATAAAAATGTTTGAGAGCAAAACATATGGATTTTCACGTCTAAGTGCACATTAATGTGTTTTTTGCGAAACGCTTAATATGAAATCTTATTGAAATATATTCATGCATGGCAAACTTAAAAGTTTGTTGGGTATTTACAAAATTCCAGTTTTTTTATTCATACACACACTTATTTATACACGTACACCCATTTATGGTCTGAATGTTAAAAAATCCTAAAACAAAGCAAGAAAAAACAGTTTAGTTGGCATTTCATATCAACAACTTAGTAATACGATAAGAAGAAATTATGTTTAAATTTAAAGCCTCGCTGAAAATGCAAGATGAACTCAGTTTCAGTTGGTGCTGGTGGATAAATCGCGTCGGTTCATAACAATTCAAAACTTTTGTACCAAAATGTATCACGCCCAAGTTCTTTGTGTAATTTTGTATTTGAAATTCTTCGCGGTGCAAACATTTAATTTAGCATCAAAACCAAATCTTTTGATAAACGAACCGGTAAACTATCAGCTCAAGAAGGGCATCAACCAAAAACATAGTTCGTATTTTGGTTACACAATCGTTCTGCGTGAAAAAAGGTGAAAAAATTGACAAGATTTGAAATAGTTTTTTTTTCTTCCCTGTTTTGGTTATCTACAACAACGTTTACATTTTTTCAAGTATTATAATTGGCGCGCCGCGAGCCCAAACTGTTCAAGCTAATTCCGAAGCAACAGAGACGGGTGCCATCTACAAATACAACATCGCCTCCAACACAACAAAACAAATCGTTTTCGAAAATATAATGAGATTTGAAACCTTCGACAAGTTAGAACTAAACACAACTGAACAATGGCTAGGAGGGGCCATGGATGGTGGAAGCAGGGATGAAGATCCCTTAATTGTATGTGCGCCACAACTGAAAGCTTTGCAGCCGCACCGGTAAGTAAAAGTATTTTTAATTTTTATTGAGGAATACCTACAACAAAATGTTTTCTTACTGCAAATGAATGCATTATTTTAATTAAAATTAAACAAAATTCAGCTGTGCTGTTTAGGCAAAGTTTTTCCTGAATATTACATATGAAGTGTCACTCACAGAAATAATGACTCTGAGGTTGATATCAACAGAGTAGGTATGCGTCAAACGCTAGCGATCACCAGATGTTTAGTGTGAAGCCTCCTCTCTCGAATGCTCTTGCTTCTGTAGCAAATCACTCTTACCCCTCCAAGGATCATACATTAGAGGGTTTGGACATCCGAAGCAAAATTGACAGACTAGCTTCCGCTTCCTCCTCATCGGGGAGTTGGCAGCAGAATTTTGCTCGCCCATATCTCAGCTACTAACACATTCATCCAAGCAGTCGAGGTTGAGATGGCAACGAAGAAAATGAGTTGATTAGTTTTTTCGCAAACTAACCTCGATTACGTTAGAAAATCAGCTGATTCATTCAAATTCGTTGAGAGCAATTGATCGGTCTGATGTTAGCCGCACCTCTGCATCGTGATAGCCGCCAGTCTTTTAAAACTTTTTGTTTCCACGAAAAAATTTTAAATGTACATCAAGACAATACGCTTATTGACTCCTACTTGCCTGTCAAAAGGATTATACAAGTTCCCGACTAGAATTACAGTGGGGCATGCTGAAGAATCAGTTAGGCACGAATTAGGCAGGCCTCACTGAGACACGCCTCACTATTACCTTACCAGGCATGCCAGAACAATACCAAATTTGGTTGTGGTCACGAAAATCTGTGGCAGTGTCTCACTTAGGCATAAATTGGTTTGTAGGAGGGCATCCGCAGTATTACCGAAGTTCGGTTTTTCGAACCTGCGCCCAATGAGGCCGATGTGTGGGGATACCTTTCGGGACTTGGGCCTAGTTTGGTTGCCTTATGAGGCGCAAATTTGGAACGTGGTCTGCCTTATTTGCGCCTAATCACCACCTTACCAAAATTTCTAGTCGGGATAGCGCAACATTAATCATCAAGATTTATAATTTTTTCAAATGGTGCCAAACGCCAATCATATTTGACTCTAGTGAACTAGACAGCTGCAGTATATGAGCCGCTCAGTGCACACATCGATTAACTCCATAAACGAAAAGTTGAGACACGAGATGATGTAATGTCCATATATTGTTTTTAAAAATTCCTCTGATAATATGAATTCAAATATATAATGTGGAATGCATAATTGCAGGTATAGCTTTCATCTAACGGTGTATAAAATTAATAAGAAAGAATAGCCAACAAACAATCGTCAGTAATGTTACAGTTTTTATGTGACTGATGGAGTTAATCGATTTGGCAACTGAAAAGAGTAATAAAGTTAAATTTAGTCTTTTCATTTTATTACAGAAAGAGTTAGTTATTATACATTTTTATTACAGCTTTTCCATAAAAATGAATGTTGGATGTTCGGTTATAAAATAATTTTCGTAATTAATTTATAGCAGCTTTAAGTTGGCGGCATTATTTTTTGGGATTATTCAGCAATATTCATCAGCTGTATGAGCGGACTCTTCATTTCGATTTGTTGACAAGCTCTTATAGTAATCGTGTTTAAGAGGAGGAATGAATTTTAGCAGGTCCACCATAATCGGCTGTTTAAAAACAAATAGGCGTCGATGCACGGCCAGAACAGATACGGCGTTACTGAAACGATTTATGTTAGAGTATGGAGTTAATCGAAATGGCTTCTGAAATAAATTACTTATTATTCAGTTGCCAAAAAAATTTGCCATTTAACGGTGCTAATATTTATTATTCAGGAAAGTTATTATAAATATAAAAAGTTATGACTATACCAAGGGCTTTGACTACTTAAATTTAAGATTTTTCAAAAAGTGGAGTTAATCGATGTATGTATTGAGCGGCTCATATAAAAAGACCAGCAATGGAACGCGTAAAGGTCGAAACAAAGATTCCAATCACTCAAAATGATTTATTTTTATTTAATAAAAAAATTATTCATAAACAAAATTGGTTGACTAATTTTTCTAGTTAATTAGAGCACACCACACGAAGGTGTGGCCAACATCAAACCGTCAAATCAACTGGCTCTGCCAACGAAATTGTATGAAATCAGCATCGATTTGCCGGCGTAATAAGGGCTGACAAAAATCTGAAAAAGTCAAGTCAAAAAGCTATAACTTTTTTTTTACATTTCATTTCGTTGCCGTCCGAGCAACGACTGATTGTGAGAGTGTGAAAATACCTATGAAATGAGCGGGTAGAATTTGGTGGTGACTCCCTTATGACGCCGCAGCCAAAGTTACTCTCTTAATTTGCTTTGGATCGCCAAATCTTGTAATCTATCATTTTTTGCATACCAGCATAAAATTAAAATAAAATCTTTTTCAGCGCTGGCCGAACGAATAGTTTTGCTACTGACACAACTCACAGAAGGCTTTTGCATACCTTGAGTAAAATGCATATCGCTTGCTTAGAGTGAAAAGTTGCTAAGGCCAGTTTTTCAAATTCTAAGGGAAAGCATTAATATCTTTCAAAGTCATTTTCATCAATCACTTATTTTGCAACATTTCTAATACAAAATTTCGCGTTTTACTGGTTAAAACAACTCCAATCGAATCGTATTCTTTGGAACTTATAACAATTGCGTTAAGTGTTTTTTTGCTTATCTTTAACGGTTAGAAATAAAAAAAATTTGTCTTGCTTAGCTGGGCTTAGCTACTCTTCGTACTCTAAGCTTGCGATATGTATGTATGTATGTACATAAATACGAATCTGAATCTTATTCTGTCATTTGAAAATCACAGGCTTCCAGGTGCTCTATTTATGCATGGCGTTTGTTACTGGACCAATAGTACGATTGATAAGGAGTCTCAAAATCAAGTGACTTGGATACTTAACCCATTTTCAGCCAAAGGTGTTTAAGATTAAATGCGTTTATAAAAATAAAATAAATTCTGATAAATGCAAAAAAAAAAAAAAATTCTAGGTCGAGAGTCGCAACAAATAGCCACAAAAGGTGTGAAACATAAATTTTACGATTTTGGAATGGGTGAGCTAGGCTTTAGCGTACACATGGCGCCAAATAATGAAGAGATTATAGCTGGCGCACCAGGCAAATATAACTGGGCAGGTGAGTGGATTTAAACGGCTACTGCTAGCGTTGATATATGTAAATATGTAAACAATCTTGTAATGGAAGCAAAATAACTCAACTTTTTTGTACAAGTGAAAAAAGAGGCAGAGCGCTTAAAACAATTTTGAAAATCTTAAGAGTTTGTCCTACCTAACTTAATTAACAGTTGTAAGCAACTTGGTCTGTTTGCAATTTTTCGTAACGAGATAATTACCATTCAATAAACTTGATGACTAGCAATTCTGGATTAAGAAAACTTGAAGAGTCTGAAGAAGTTGGCAGGAAAACTAAACAGTACTAACCATTTTAAGTGCCTACTCATAATTCACTTTTACCTACATTGCAAACACACGGCATGCGCTGCTCTACTCTGTGTGCGGACTCTACCCCTTTTTTGCCAAATCGAATCTTAGAATTTTCATTAGTTGGTACTTGAAATTCTAATGTTTTATTATTCCAATTTAGTGATTTAAAGAGATTTATCTTTAATGTGTATGTAATGAGGAGGATGGTTCCATATGTAGAAGTCCACGCAAGTGGGGAAAGTTACTGATCGCCATTCACTTGGGAGTGGCCAGAACGATTTTTCTACATATGGTTCAAGCAGCTCACAACGTCCGGGATTAGCCTACGTATGCTCTGGGTAGCTTCCGAACACCCGGTTGGGAGTGAGCTAACGTGAGAAGGCGAAGCATTCCAGGATAGCTGGTTTTGCGCTGGGTTTGGCACCCGTCACTTAAAAATCCCCCCTAATGAAAAGATCTACAAAGCCTCGGATGAGAACTACCTTTACTGGTGACGACCACTGCAAACGAAATAAGGATTGCGATTTGAGGGCATGCACCTGGAATGTCCGGTATCTTAATGGGGAAGGTGCCTCTGCCCGGCTGGTTGATGTCCTCGTGAGAGTAAAGGCTGACATCACTGCCATTCAAGAGATGCGATGGACGGGACAAGGCAAGAAAAGCGTAGGACCTTGTGACGTCTACAACAGCTGCCATGTAAAGGGGGCGAAATTTGGTGTTGGATTTGTTGTGAGAGAGAGACTTCGTCGCCAAGTACTGTCGTTCACTCCGGTGGACGAGCGTCTCGCAATAATCCGCATCAGAGCCCGTTTTTTGAACATATCGCTAATTTGCGCCCACGACTAAAAATCGTGCTTGGCGTCTTGAATCCCAGGGTGGGCGAGGAGGAAATTTTTGGTCTCACAGTCGGAAAACTCAGCCTGCACAACGAACCATCCGGTAACAGACAGAGGCTGATCGACTTCGCCGGGGCCCGAAATATGGGGCCATCTTGGTTGAAATTGTCCGTTAAAATTCTTTGAACTCCGAATTTTTGCTGAACGCAATTGTACAAACCTATAAGTGACGTCTTCGTGATAATTATTCCTCTCGGAAATGGTGATTAACGGGTTTTCATTAGAAGAAAAGGTCATTTCGTTTAATATATAAAAATGATTTTCAATTTCGTAGCCGAATGGTTTCTTAAATACAGTGCAAGTTATATTTTCGAATTTTGATTTTAGGATATCGAACCAATAGTTTACCAGTAGACTGAAGTCGGCACGACTGCATGAGATGTGCAAACTATGGCCTGTAGAATAACACTGCGTAATGTTCAATAACGGTCAAATGTTCTTTCGATACTTTAAACACAATCGATGCGTCCGAATTTGACCTATGGTTCAAAAGCTCTTTTAGCGTTCGTACCGTAATCATTTCATTTTTGTATTCTAAACCAAAGTCTATGAAGTGGTTTTTTATCAAAAAACATTATTTACGATAAAAACATCTCCAGGGTCCCCTGTCTAGCCAAATCACCAGCCCAGCAATTTTCCTTGTGATCGGGAACCCAGATGAGCCTATCGAGGTATTCGGATGCAGTCGAGAGGGAAGTCAGGCGTTCTCCGACTAATTTCGGGCGCACAAACAATGAGCCTAAAACCCTAATTACCGCATGGCTGTCAGAGTAGATATTAACGCCCTTTACAGTAATTGTAGAAGTAAGCAACCAATCCACTGCTTCCATAATTGCGGCTACCTCTGCTTGGAAAACATTATAGTGGTATGGAAGCCTAAATTTGAGCTTGATGGGAGGCTCCTCTCAATATATTCCCCCACCAACTCTTCCGTCAAACTTCGAGCCAACCATAATATTTCATAGTATATTTTAGTTCTTTCGAAACGAGATACTTGAAGTATCATTTAAACTACCTATCTACCTATAGCTGCCTACAAGAGTGGCTACTTATATAATATTTCTGGTTTTGGGCTCTTTTATGGTTATCAGACGCCATCTGACGTTTCCATTGGAAAGTTTCACATTTTTTACCGTAAAAGCTCTCAGAACGCTTTGATGTGTGAGCCATATTCATGTTGTTTACAGTGGCTTTGAAAATTGGTCTCGAAAAATTGTCATTAAACCATGAACATTTGCGTCCATTGGATTAACAAGGCAAGAATGCATTATTGAACTGAAATCATTGCATGGCGAATACGCATCAATGAATTTCGGAGGTCTCTTTTCGCTCATCATTGAATACCTGGAAGGTCGATTGGGATTAAGGCATCCTGGAGCATTAGTATGACGAAAAGGTGTCGTTCGGATTGGAGCCCACACAATTTAGAAAACACCCTAGAATCGCGACTGTACAAAGTGCTTCAAAAATTATTTCAAACGAATGGGAAAGTGTATTGAGAATATCAATGAGAATAATTAAAAAAAGAAACTTTTCGTCGAAACTTTTACAGATGGCACCGCTGTTCTCGTAGTTGACTCTAACTCCCAGAAGACCTTCACTTGAAGTCCAAAAAGGACTTCATATTTTAACTCAAGATTGAAGAATAAAATCCAATGAGACAAAGTCAGCTCAAGTAACTTTTTCACTCAATCGAAGCAGTTGCCTTCACCTGAAACTCAATAATGTTACAAAATATCTTGGTGTGTACCTCAACAGCACGCACATGGAAGCTCATATTTTCACTGAACGTAAGGCACTTGGAATCAAACCCCGAAATCTATACTGGTTACTTAATCGAAATTCTCATGTTTCTCTCAATAGCAAGCTACCATATTCAAACCGATATTGGCGTACATACAGCTCTGGGGCTCTTCATCCAATTCTAATATTGATTCCAATAGAAAACACATAAAATGATAACAATAGCACCATATTACATCACAAATCCGCAAATACATCGCGATCTCAAAGTACTCACAATAACTCAATATACTCAGACAATATAAGACTCCAATCGCACCCAAATTCTTTAAATGCAGAAATATCAATCCTTTAGTTGCAGAAATAACAGTCTTTAACAGACTGAATACGAAGGTAACAATGGATTTGCGACTATTATGCTAAAATCTGAAAATGGTTGCACCACTGGGAGCTTTCCATGCATGTTTTAGTTTTAAGTTCAAGTATCGTTAAATGTTCAAAAAAAAAAAAAAAAAAATGGATTATAAAGCAAAAAATTAAATTGTAACTCTCGTATTTTTCTGCAATCTGGAATCAGAACTAATGTAGGTATCAGTAGGTAACTAACCACGTAGTAGCAGAGTGTAGTGAGACAACAATAAGGTTAAGAAGAATTTATTCACAGGTGCGGCAATTCATTTTAATATGCAAAATCTTAGTCCCGATGGATCAAAGGAAGCACATGAAATGTTCACGTATAAAGGATATGCAGTGGGATCTGGCTATTTCGAAAACAACAATCGGCAAAAACTTTACTATGTGGCTACAGTCCCGAAAGGTAATCAGCAATTAGGACAGGTAAGTGTGCACTTGGGCATCCAAATAACATTTAAGTAAATATATGTAGGTATACTCGTATGTGTATGTAACTTTAATTTATACTAGGCACAAATTTACACCAAAACACCAGCCGGTTCTCATCCACTTTTGAATTTAGCTGGCGACCAGTATGGTGAATTTTTTGGCTATGCTTTACTGGTAGAAGATCTGAATGGTGATAGCTTAGATGATATCCTAATTGGTGCCCCATATCGCACTGTAAATGGCATTTATGAAGCAGGCGCCGTGTATGTGTATATTAATCAGGGATTAAAAACACAGGTAAGTGATCATTAGATGCACTATATTCCAAATGATTTTCATTTCCAAAAGTTCTTTTTCTTACTTACTTACCCCACGATGTCTAAGTCTAATGGAACTTCTAAACTAAACCTAAATGCAACATAACGCTTTGAAGCTTATGACTACATGGCGAAGGCTTTGTTGAAATTATTAATTGGCGCTTACAACCTTTACTAAATGTTTGGCCGAGCTCATCACCCTATTTGTGGAACAAGATCAAGACGCATACTGAATGTTAGTATCGCATAAGCCCACTTGACTACGATGACCGACAGGGTGATTATATTAGCCTTATTTTTCCAAGAATAAGTATTTCAAGTACTCAGACACCCTTACGAGATGATGCTATTGTTTGTTGTGTTAGTAACTTTTTTGCCTGAAATGGGAGACACTTAATTAGCATCTAACGCCGTTTTAACACCACAATCCTCTGTTGTTTTGGCGGTTGAGTTTCCAAAAGTGATACTATTGTAACTTCGATGTGTATTTAAAGAAAAGAAGATACCTAAATTTCAATCCTGAAATTTGATCACCGTTGTTGAGAAATGGTTTGCCAAAAGTTCGTAACCTTTCTCTTGTGAACAGAAGATTTTTTATCCCCCATTTCTTTAAAACTGCGGCATTTATTGTTGTGAAGTATGTGTAACCTCGCCGGGTGCTTTCTTACTTTCCAGTCTCCTGTGAGAACAGCGGTTCGCCTTAAGATGTTGGATCGACGATATCCAAAGGTTGTTTGGTCGTTGATACGTTATAGTCAGGCCGTGTCTTACGGGATATTGCACAGGTTTGTAGTCTCTTCAATGCTATAATAGTGAGACTCTAGCCTTAACCGGATGAAGGAAACTTTTATTAGTTCCGCTTCAATCGAAAGATTGAAGGATCCTAGCCTAGCAAACTCATGCACCTTTTCGTTATCCTTGATCCTCTTGTGGCTTGGAACCAATACTAGAGTGTTATCGAGTCATTGGTTTAATGAGATGAGTTTCTTTAAATTGAATTCCTTGAAATAAATATCACCTTTGTAGCTGTCTGACTATCCGTGAAGTTAGCTATCTTGGTTCCAGCTTGCATTATGTCGGAGATGGTCTTTCAGATTTCCCTGATTGCTAGCTGTTCCGCCTGGAATACACCAGCTTCGTCTAGAATGCGCGTTGATTTGGAGTATTTTGGAGATTTAGAGTAGAATTTTACTCCGACACCGCAGTCAACTTTGGTGTGAGGATCTTTTGGTAATAATTTTATGAGTAAGTTGGATGCTTTGTTTGGACTCGACGTAGTGCTAGCACGAGCATGATGAAACTCCATTTGGTTGAGCTCAGCAAAGCCACTTAGCCCGTTAAAGTGCCTCATAAGACACAGGCAAATCTAACAATTGTTATCAAATCATCATTCCCTCCTCTTCTTCCTAATTGGCGCGATAACCGCTTACGCGATTTCGGCCGAGTTTAACTGGTGCAGTCGTTTCTTTCTCATGCTAACCGGCGCTAATTATACACACCAAATGAAGCCAAGTCCTTCTCCACCAGATCTTCCTCTTCCTCTGCTACCACCAGCTGATACCGCATCGAATACTTTCAAAGCCGGAGCATTTGTATCTATTCGGACGACATGACCCAGCCAACGTAGTCGCTGGATCTTTATTCGTTGTGCTCATCGTTTCATCGCCTGCGATATTCGCCGTTGACAACGTGCAAAGGTCCAAAAATCTTACGCAGAATCTTTCTCTCAAACACTCCAAGCGTCGCTTCAGTGTTAGCTTTGTTCGTCGAGGACTTTACTGCTCAATTGCCTACTTAGTCCAAAGTAGCACTTGTTGGCAAGTGAGATTCTACGTTGGATTTCCAGGCTGACATTGTTATCGGTGCTAATACTGGTTCCTAAATAAACGAAGTCTTTAACAACCTCGAAATTATAACTGTCAACAGTGACGTGGGTGTCTATACGCGAGTGCGCCGACTGTTTGTTGAAGACAGGATTCGTGTTGCTTCTTTATCCAGTTTGGGGAAATCCCTTTATTTATTGAGACTTAGATATTAATTATATGTAAATCAACATCCTATATACTCGTATCACTTACTAATATATATATGAGGTGTTTCGCGGTCACCATACATTTTTTTAGTTTATATTGGACAGATTCAAAAGTTAGACGTATTTTGATGAGCTCTGCAGTTTTTTGCTACCGAGAAATATAATAAGAATATCTTAATTTTTTGACGAAAAATAACACCTTGGGACACTTTATGTTCACCAGACGAAAAATAACTACGAAGGGACGGAAATTTGTCACAATTGTGAAGATAAAGTCCGCATTGTTAGAAGACTTCAGGTCATCCCAAAGTGGTTTTTAGTCAAAGGTGGTTGAAGGATTGGAAAAAGTTTTGGCCCACGTGTGTTGTTCTGCATACACAATTTTTCAAAAAATTTTGATTCTAAAAAAATGATATGGCTTTTGAACAGCAAGTATAGATATATTTATACAAAAATATATAGAAATGAAAAAAAATAAATAAGTAATTAAAACTTTGACATATGCCCCACTCCTATTATTTTCACCACCACTATATATACTTATATATTTATACTTATACATATATATACATATATATACAAGGCTTTATTTCCTTCCTTTTTTCAGTTGAACTTCAAACATTCGATAATAGAGTCCCCATTCCGGAGTAGAGGACGTTTCGGGACTGCGCTTAGTGCATTGGGTGATATCAATGGGGATGGTTATAAAGGTAAGCTGCATGCATTACCATTACGGTTACATATGGAACTTCAAATATATACTTATTATAAAAAAACCTCAAAATCTGATTAAGTGGATTTAAAGAGTGTATAAAATTTAAAAACGATTGAGCTTCTTAAATATCTTTTTTAATAAAAAACACTTCTGTCGCTTGATATACAACCCTAGTTCTCATCTAATTGAAAATTTACTTACGTGTATAAATATTAGACATAGCCATTGGTGCACCCTTTGTGGATGATGACGGTGCTGTCGCCATTTACTTCGGTAGTCCAACCGGCCTAGATGCCCAGCCCAGGCAGATATTGAATGTCAGCGATCAGTTTGTGGGTGGCATGTTTGGACATGGCCTCTCCAAAGGTGTAGACATCGATGCGAATGGCTTTAATGACTTGGCTATTGGCGCACCAAACGCGGACACAGTCTTTGTTTATCACGCCTATCCGGTGGTGAAAATAAACGCAACCATACGGCCCATGCTAAATTTAATTCCTACGAACGCAAAGAGTCTAGAGTTTGAAATATGCGTCAGTATCCTAACGAATTCGACTAAGATTCAGACGCAGGAAATTTTATTAGATTTGAAAGTGGATACCAAGGGGAACCGAATCGATTTTTCCAATTTGAGAAGAATTGGACTCCGTATAGCCGAACTTTTACCGAATTGCGTGTTGTACGAATCCTCCCTCACATTCGATCCGCGTTATGTATTTGTTCCGATAGTTTTCGAGCTTTCATATCGACTGAAGCATGATGCGAAAATGTTAAGTGGCTCAGGTAAGTGTAAAACAATAATCGTAAAACAAAACAAGCAAAAAGATAAATTGAAATAAATAAAAAATGTGTTCTTGCATTTTCTAGAATTTTGTAAGGAATGCGCTGTAGTTGACCCGCATTGGCCGAGTGTGACAAGGACGAGTGTACAATATATGCACAATTGTGTGGGCGATGTTTGCTTCGTCGATCTGCAGCTACAGAGTGTGAACGTACCGTAAGTATGTATGTAGTTTTATAAATAGTTCTGTGACCAAAAATCGAAGTTATTGCCTTACGTTTTAAATAAAAAGTGATTTTCTTCTAGTTATTCAAAAATTTGATAAACTAATAATTTTAGATTTGTTGTATAAAAACCGCTGCAATGCTTCATTTAAATTTGTACATTCAAAATTGAGATATAAGAACTATTTTTCGATTTTATTTTAAAAATTGGTAGTTAAGAATTATTCTGAGTTTTGTTTTAAAAATCGAGATCTTTAAATATTTTAATTTAAAAATGAAAAGTAATTTCTTCCTTTTTATTTTCAAAGTTGAGATTTAGGAGTATTTTTTATACTAAAAATTGGGAAATAAGAATATTTGACTTCTTGGTCCGTGACTACCATTCGGAATTAACAGAGAGAACGTAGGTTCGAGTCTCGGTGAAACACCAAATTAAGAAACACATTTTTCTAATAGCGGTCGCCCCTCGCCAGGCAATGGCAAGCCTCCGAGTGTATTTCTGCCATGAAAAAGCTCCTCATAAAAATATCTGCCGTTCGGAGTCGGCTTGAAACTGTAGGTCCCTCCATTTGTGGAACAACATCAAGATAATAGTTCTGAAAAGATTTATTTTTAATAGTTTATTCGTTTAGACTTTTCTATAATTTGTTCAAATTATTTCTGTACCGTTTGACATGTGAAATACATCAAGAACTAGTGCTGTTAATGAAACAGTCGAACGTTGCACCAGAATCTCTCTCTCTACTTTTCTTAACAAACTACTTCATTTTTTTTGGTGTTTTCCAACATATTTGTCAATATTCGTCGTCCATCTTGAATATTTAAAAAGTGCCACATGACAAATTAAAGTACATGACATAAGCTTTTATTTCGGCATAGGGAAAAATTTTTTTATAAAAACTGTTCTGGGCAGATGGGGGTGTCCGGTTGGCGAAGAATGCCCCATATATATATTGAATATTGACTTTTATTATAAAAATTGAGATTTAAGATTATTTTTGATTAAAAAATACGGAAATTAAGAATAATTTATTCACTTTTGATTGAGAAAATAGAGATTTAACAATCTTTTTGGGACTTATTTTAAATGTTGGGTTCTAAGATACTTTTTCGATTATTGTTTTGAAAATTGAAATTAAAAAATTATATGTCGATTTTTATATAAAAATTAGAACATTAAAAGTAATTTTCTCTGTTGTTTATTTTAAATATTTACATTTTTTGTAATTATTATTGTATGCTATTCTTAAAATTTCTAAATATTCTTATTAAAAAAATCATTATTTCAGAATAAATACTTATTACGAGTATACTTCTATTTTGAAAAAAGATTTGCAAGAATTATTTTCCTTTTTTTCTTCATTGCTTTTCAATTTTTATTCTAAAATATGTAAGATGTTAGATGTAAAAATTTTTTTTTGTTTAAAAAATGGAAAATAAAAGATTATTTTAAAGATTTTCATTTTGAAAATTGTATTTTTAAGAATTGGTTTGGATTAAGAAATTCAGGTTCGGAGCTTATTTTTAAAAATTGTAAATTAAAAGTAGAGTAGTGAAAAATATTAAATTTTCATTTTAATTTGAGGTAGGTGTGTTAAAGTCCATTTTTTGTAATTACTGTGCCATACAATAGTACGTGAGAATTTTTCCTTCTCAGTAACTTTCTGTATATTCATATTAGGGATATGAACAAAGGAATGCATACATATACTAAGAGTTCTTTTTTGTTTGCCACCAGTGTACGTATTTAGTCAGAAGTAGCATGTGTTCGCAAAAGAAATTCTCCGTTGGACTTCATGGCTAACATATTTAACGAGTTAATACTGATTAGCAAAGGATGATATTATGAATAAGCCTTATTCTCAACCGAACTAGGCTCACGTGTCTGTCACGCAAAATGGGTGAAAAGAGAAAATTTAGAACTTTCCAACCAATTTTAACCAAAAGTAATACAGAATATTATTTTTGATTTATAGTAGATTACTCTCCTTATTTACCCGCAAAACTGCTTAACCTATTGATCAGATTCCTGCTTTTTGATACCCTTCTAACACAATTTCAGCAGCGAGGTGATTTTGTAGCTTCGGTTTAAGCTGTGATGTTACCATCATCTCATCATAGGTCTTGAGGACGAAGTGCTCCATCCCCCGCATATTAATAAAGTCCCGTTAGCTACATGTGTTACGTACATTTGTCAGTGAACAGCATAGTGGTTTCAGCAGCAACTCTTTAGTTTCAGTTAAATGTACGAGTACACAGGCCTTAAACCATAGTCGATTAAAACTTTTACCATGGCATTTTCCTTAAATCTTAATTGTGCAGGCCAGCCACACCCGTTTCTGTTTGTACAGATGGATCTTGCCTAGTTGAGCTGGCTTTGTTTCTTTTGAGAAATATATCCAGCAATAAAAATCGTATTGCTACTGACCTAATACGACCTCTACTTTAGATTTAACCCCATTGGTACTACTAATTTTGTGACCTACTGTTAATGAGTTTAATATTGAGGCGTAGTATTTTTAATAAAAATAAAGCTATAGTAATTAGCGTCGAGCATTGAACATATATTTTCTTATATTTGCATAAAATACTCGTAATAAATACACCCAACTTTTTCATAATTTCCTTTTGAAAGCTTTAATCTTACACTGGGCACCACTCCAATCCTACCAGCCAAATACGTCATTACGAATGTAGGCGAAGAGGCCTATAATACAGAATTGGTAATTAAATCCTCCATTAATGTACCCATCGCCAAATTACCAGCTGAATGTGTGGGAGAATTCGACGTGGAATGGAGAGTTGTGTGCAGTTTAGCTAAGCGTCGAGCTTTTGTCGGAAATGCCGTACTGGAACTCAGTTTCGATTTGAGTAATATTGCGGGTGTTGCAGAAATTCATATAAGTGCAGCTGTTTCCAGCACAGGCATTGAAAAAACCCAGGCTAATAATTTGGTTTATGATACCGTAAAATTGATAACCACAGCGGAAATTTGGATAGTAGAGTAAGTCTTTCGGAACGAAACCGTACATTTTCATAATATACAAAGCTTTCTTCATTTCATTAAAGGACTTCAATGAATGAAATCGCAGCTATTACAGACCAGATGCAAAATATCACAGTTGCGACGAGTTTTGAGGTGAGTTTAAATTTTTAAGATGTTTATACAAGATTTTGAAAGTCTCATTCAGCGACATCAATTGGTTAATTTGTGAAAAGTAATAGAAATTATATGCAGTGTAGGCATAGATCTCTGTTACTAAAACTCGGTACACAAAATAATTTGAGTAATTTCGAATTAAACTAAGTTTAAATTACGAAACTTGTAGAATTGGACTTGTGTGGAGACTCAGACAGCTGTTACAGGTCACCAGGCACTAATCACTATAACGCCGGGTCTTTGCATCTCAGAATAAATATCTCAGTTTTCTAATTTCGGTGAATTGAAGCGAAATGGATTGAATTACCATATCAAAAAATTTTATAATAAACCAAATATTAAAATAAGGTTTTCATTAATCGCATGAAATTGTTATGAAACTTCTTGTAGAACCTTAGAGGGTTGAGTCATTTTTTAACAACACTCACTATGCGAGACAATAATGTATTAAAATATTTTTCGAAAATATTGTTCCTCAGATTGATACTGTAAAAGTTGTTTCTAATTTTTGGACACAACCTTGGTCAGGAGTATGTAAATTTAATTTGACCACCAAAAAAATGAATGTAAACATAAACAACAATGGGTGTTTTGAGAATTCTGATATACTCCCGCAGCGCCATGGTTCTGTAAAGAAATTTCTCAACCGCAAAAAATGACATTGTACAGTGTGACCTAGCAAAGATTTCTTGTAGGAAATTTAGTAAATTTATAAATTAAAATAAAAAAATGGAAATATTTGTCAATGACCTACCAAGTTGTTTAGCTATTATTTTTTTATTTATTTTGGTAAACATAAAAATGTTTGCCCACATTTTTTACAAATATTTATATTTTAGAACTGTTTCCACAGAATATAAGGCAACAGTCCCAAGTTTCAATGGCACCCAATAGTCTCTATTGACGACTAGTTGCCATTGCCCGAATATCGGCGTTAGTTAAAAAATTCGCCACAGCTAATTTCAGTGAATGTTTAACTATGGTGAACATTTAAGCTTAGTTTAAGACAAGGATGATAGATTTACAAGGTTTGTTCTTTAAGTATGGTGAAAAAGAAAGTTGTGAGGTTAATTTCGGCTGCCACTCCACTTGGGAGATTCGGCAGCCGAATCCTGCATGATCATTTCACATACATATATTCACACACTATTCCAATCAGTCGGTGCTCAGACGGCAACAAGTGTTACTAGTTGATTTTTTTCGTATGCCACACACACAATCTCAGTTTTTTTGAAAACGCATCCGATTTGACGTCAGCCCATCAGCTGATTCTGTTAAATTCGCTCAGAGCCGAATAAGGGTTTGTTAAAAAGCACGACTATAAAAATCGTTTCACCATGAGTTCAAGCTTGCCAAATTTAGTTTTTAAATTAAGTTTACTTGAAAAACAGATTTCCAACCCTTATAATTATATATAATTGGCATAAAATTATATCTTTTGTTGGGTGTTTGACTGAGTTCCTCCTCCAATTTGCGGTGTGCGTCTTGATGTTGTACAAAACTAAGCCGTAGGCATGCATAAATACAGGGTGGTTCGTTTAGCGTGCCAAGCATTTTAGTTTATGTTTATATTTTTACAAAATAAGTCGATCTACTCTTAAACAAAGTTGGGTATCATTAAAATAGGTCGAAAATTAGTGAGAAAAGTGCCGGAATTCGCGAAAATATACTGAAAAATTTGGAGAGAATGAATCACTGAAAAGCTAGCCGGGGATGATATTTGAGTGTTGTAATGTGTCATTTTTAATAGCAAGGCTAACTTATTCCAAAAAAAAAAAATCTAAAAATGATTTATGCATTTTTTATTTATTAAACCACTCATAAATACTCTACTCAATGCATCCATTTCGTGTTTTTTACTTATACGCTATTCCTTTCTACTCGAAATTGCAGATACAAAATATCGGACCAAGTCCATTGAGTCTCTTCGACTTACTCATTGAATTTCCCATTGGATACATTGATGAGAAAAGCACAGTTCGAAACTATATCAACAACATCTCAGCTGAAGTGCACATCAAGGATTTTGTATACCCTAATTTAGTATTTGAAATATCACCACCCGTATCTCCATCAACATTGAATACGACGGAAATATTGAACTTGAATCATTTAACCGGAAATCGCGCGATTTTCCTCAACTGCCAATCGAACGAAAAATCGAAAACGAAAATGTTATGCGCTTTGAGTGACTTATCATTACAATGTGAACTACAACCCGGACAAAATATAACGCTGGAACTAAGCTATGAAATCCATTGGCCAAGCATTGAAAACTTGTTGGTGAACAATACAGAATATTTGGTACATGTTCCTATGGTGGATTTGAAACCTGATTCAAAATTAAATGGGTAGGTATTTCTTAATAACGAGGAAGAACTGAATTTTGGTAGTATGCACAATTGCCGATTGCTGCCTCCGTATTTCTATAGCGTCATTATGTACGACGGCTGACGTGTGAGCATCAATAATGAATCAATATTCCGATCATTAGGGATTTCTCTAGATCCCGAATTCTTCATTCGTTATACAGAAATAATTGCTTACAATAAGCCACATTTATTCCAGCAATCTTCGACTTACGATAACACTCCAACACCTACTCACAACTACATACCCATATAAACGAACAGATTTTGATTAAATCCCGATGTTGTTCTTTTTATCTTAGATTTTTGAGCATAAAAAGACATCTCAAAGGTGCAGTTTTTGTGAAGATCAATAAACGGAATACACTTTGGATTTATATTGCTTCTATAATCGGCAGCGTGCTTTTGCTGGTTGGAGTGATGTGGCTGTTGAAGAGGGTAAGACTCGAAATTTGCCGGTTATAACTCGAAATTTGCCGGTTTCAAAAACCAAAACAAATTTCAATTTATCATTATCTTTTTAGTTGGGTTTCTTCAAACGAGTGACTAAAGAAGAAATGGAAAAAAATTTCATAGAAAAACAAGAAAAGGCGCGCATGAAAGAGGAACTTGATGAATGTGTCGCAGAAATCGAGGAGGATCCCGAAAGTATTTAATAAAATTGATTTAATAAAAAAATTAAAATTAAAACTTTTTTTTTATAATCCTCATAAGCCGTAGCCGCATTTTGTTAATGTTATTGCTTTTTATATGTGATTAGCTTTGGAAGAGTTTTGGACCGAGAATAAGTGGTGAGCGGTAAGATTAGCAGAGCCCCGGCAGGAGCAGCTAAAAAATCATCCGTTTGTTCATTGCAAAATCTTCAGCTATCATTGTTTGCAATTCCCATCTTGTATGCGTGTGCCGCTAACAAATTGTGGCCTGTCAGTATACCTACGATATTTCTGCTTTACTTTCTAGACAGGACTAGTACGGCGTATTTATCTGCGTTCTGTGTACACATGATTTTCGCGGTTGTACAAGTGGCTAGATTATTCCACTTCCTGTCTATCCGTGTTTTCATGTCCGCAGCGATGTCACTGTATACCGTATTTAAAGGATTCAGTATGTCGTTTTCTTGTTCGAATTGTATGTTAACAGCGCTTTTGGCAATCTCTCTCATCAAACAGAACAATCAACTTATATTAAAATTTATTGCTAATATTACTTTCTTTAATAGTTGTTAGATCATGTAATTAACTGAAAATAGTTCTTTATGAAATTTATGTGGTCACTGTAGTTCCGGAGATACGGTTGAAAGACTAAGCCCCTTTAGTTTCAAAAACTGCAACCCTAATTCAAACTCATCATAACCAACCACCTCACAGTAAAACAAATATAAATCAGTACAATCACTGCTATAGTTATGGTGTTCGGCTCACTTTTCAAATCAATATGACGAATATATACGGCCAAAGCGCTTAAGAGGTTAACCTACAACCACAGAAATCGAACTTCCAATTAATATAATTACTTTTTTTTTTAAAGAGGTTGAAAATTCTTCCAGGCTTCATAAAAATATTTCAATAGATTCAGTTCGCGGCATGAAATTCTGCAGCGGTAAAAGCTTACTTTGGCAACTACACCAAATTTAACATTTTTCAAAAACACCACTCCTTTCATCCATATTTTAATGGAATTTGCCTTTTTCAATGCATTTATACATTGAAAATTCGGTAAGACCCAATAAAATGATTTGGATTAACTTGCATACATAAATTTCAATGCTTCATATTGATAGCTTTAAGGCTTCAAATTGCGGGACTTGAGGTTGCACTCCATCACACATAACCCTTCTTTAGAGCAAGGAATTGAAGTACAACATGGCACAAAATTAGTAATCCAATGTTGTTTTTTAATAACTTTTTTATTAAATAAAAATATTATTTTGAGTGATGGAAATTTTTATTTTGACGTTTACTCGCTCCATCGGTTGTATGTAATTGTAATCTTGCGCCACCTTGTATATATTGGTAGTCGAAAAAGTCTTTTCGTATTTCTAAACTTCAAACTGATTTTGTTTTTAATTTATAATGAACTTTATTAAACCAAATATGTACCATTTTTGTCGACCACCTTTTGCCATTTTTCTTCTAGAGACATTATTCCATCAGTGTAAACTTTTGTGGTTTCTCGGCGAAAAACTGCGTCAAGTAATTTTCACAGGCTTTTATTGAAGCCAACTTTGGCTATATGGTGGATGCATCAAAACTTCCCAGTCAAGCTCTCCCAGTTTTTGCCGAGCATTCAAAGATGTGTGTGGCCTAGCGTTGTCCTGATGGAAGACGACGCCCTTTCTGCTGATCAGTTCTGCCCGTTAGCTTGCTTCAATCTCATCAGTTGTTGACAGTAAAGTGTAGAATCAATCGTTCGAGCAGGCTGGAGCAGCTCATAGTGGATGATTCCTTTCCAAACCCACCAAAAACACTGCATAACCTTTCGAGGCGTCAATCCTGGCTTTGCGACCATTTGTTGAGCTTCACCACCCTTGGACCATGATCTTTTTCGAACATTATTGTCGTATTTGATCCACTTTCCGTGTCCTGTTACCGGTCGCTTCAGAAATGGTTCGATTTCATTTCGTTTCAGCAAAGAATCACAGAATCACATTAAATTTTTCAAAGACAATTCATTTGGTACCCAAACATCGAGCTTCTTTTTGTAACCAGCCTTTTTTAAATGGTTCAAACCCGTTTGATGATGAATGTTTAGTGCCTTGGCGATGTCAAGGTAGCTTATGTGACGGTCCTGGTCAATGTTTTCCATAATTTCATCGACTTTTAGAACGATAGATCGGCCGGAGTGAGGTGCATCTCTCACATCGAAATTTCCACAACGGAAGCGAGCGAACCATTGTTGTGCTACACGAACTGATACAGCATCGTCTCCGTAAACTTTACAAATTTCATTGGTGGCTTGCGTGGCATTCTTCCCTTTTTTATACAAAAATTTCAGAATATAGCGAATTTCTTCATTATTTTCACTCATTTTTGAACAGCTTTAACTTTTTTTTAACTTCTCCGAGTTAAATTTTTGTTGGTTAAATGAAGCTTAAAATGTCACCTTTCTAACACCATATGATATGACACAATGTGATTGGTAGCACTGGAGATAGATGTCGCCAACGACATCTATTGACAAAATACGAAAAGACTTTTTCGACTACCCAATATTATTTAAATGTTGTTTTTCCGAGTGGTGTTATTTACAAAGGAAAAAATATTTACAAAACAAAACTAAAATTGTGCTCGTACGAAAAAAGGACGAAAAGGTACGAAAAAAGGAAGAAATTTCTTTGAAACTCAACCCACTAATGAACAAAAAGAATAGAAAAGGAACACACTTTGTATCGGGAATGAAATTGTCTTACGCCACCTTCTAATTACACTAAGCTTGCGCTATTGCCTCCTGGTTTTTGCAGAAAAAAAGAGTGTAAGAAAAACAAAGCTCCTTCTTTACTTTCAATTTATTTTCCTGCAATTTCGTTACCTTTTCTGCTTACAATTACCGGAAATACATACATATATTTAATAACACATACATACATATATCCAAATATAGTCGTAGTTTTTGTTGTACAATAAAAATTAAGATAGTTTTTTTTGTTTTTAGAAAATAAACAACGAATATTATGTAAATTTTTGTATGGCTTCGGTATTTGTTTTTTTCATTTTTTTTTACTTTTCAGTTTGTGTCGTTGACAAATGTAAAATTTTATTTTACCTAACTATTTTTATATCAGCATTTTTCTTTTACAGCATTTTTTCATATGTTTTACGGCAACAGTTTTTTTATAAACATTTTATTTAAATAACATACATACATACATACATATATATTTATATGCAAAAGTGTATACAGATAGCGGTTTTGTGGATCATTTTTAGTTAAACTTTATTCGATTTACTAAGTACTATGACGAAAGCACGTAAGCATTTATTTATGTACTATGTGGTTGCGAGACGAAGAGACGTACACACATACAAAGATATGTACGGATATGTGTAATTGCATATTAATTAAAAAATGTATTAAAACAAAACAAAGTTGGTAATTTTTACAAGGTACAAGTACAAGTAATGATAAGTACATATACACACACACATGCACAATCGCTTAGACGCATGTACATACATAGCAGATGAATGTGTGCAGGGAAAGTAATTGTTCTTTTGCATATACATAATTTACAAAACTATTACAACTACTTGTTTTGAGTGTGTTCGGCCTGTAATAATTGCGGCAGTGTTACTTTTCATGAGATGGCATCACGCTTTGCCACAAAATTTCTGCAAAAATACAACGCCATGCCTTCTGTCAGTGAAATAGTGGCAGTCTCATCATCATGGCCATCATTAGCTAATCAAGCGCGATTCAAAAGTTTTTATTTTGGTATTGAAATAGAAGAGAAAAAATTTTAAAAGAATAATATTTATTTATTTATTAAATACTAATTTGAAGTATAACATTGTTTATTTGTTGTTTTGTTTAGGTTGAAATGTAACAAAATCATTGGTCCATATTTCTACATATTTAACAACACTTTCGCTGCGAAAATAATTTTGCAATATTGCGGCCGCTATCAGTTGAGTACCAGCAAGGGGCCATCAAAAAAGTATCGGGGTCGCAATATTGTTGTAATTATTGAGGCCGGCGAGCACATCCTTTCTCTGAAGTTGCGACTACTTCTACTGGATGGCAATTACACTGTACTGTAAACAACAGACCAGACCAAGAACCAGACTGTCTAATTCCTATGAAATTGGTTACCGATTCCGAAAATCCATATAACTTTTTTTCTTTAACTTAATTTTTTATATTAAATTAAATGAAATAAAAATGTCTAAATTTATTTTATCTTCCAGATATTTACAAAATATTTAAAAAATAGGTATTTTTTGGAAAAATCTGAATATTTTAGATTTAAATTGTAAGAAATAAACACGTATAAGAAAACTACTTCCTAAAGTTTTTTTTTTTTAACCATTTCTTAAAACTAACTATGAGCCGTTCAGTGCATGAATCGATTATCCACATAAAACAAAAAGTTGAGAAACGTGATGAAATATAATAATATCCAATGGAAGCGTGACCGGCGAAATACAAACAGAGAGTTGCATTATAAGGAAAATTTAAAGGTCTTATCCTTTACGCAAGCCGATTTGTGTAATTGGTTAGTTTTATGAGAAGTTTAGAAAGCTTACCTTGTTTTTACAAAATGGGTTCCGCGTATGAAAAACGATTTGAAACAGTGTTCCTATAAACACACCAAAAAGGCCAAAAATGTCACTTGCATACTTAGGAATATAATTGGAAAAGTCGAAGCCGTTCATATATAAATGAGTGCAACGGTATTCCGAAGGTAAAAACGTTGACGACTTCCCCTAATAAGGCCCCAAAAAAATACATCTCCAGAGTAAGTTCAGAAGATCATTGATTTGTTTGGGAGAAAGCCAAACTTAACGTTGTGTTAAGATGAAGAAGTTTAAAAAAAACTGGAAAAGTAGTGTTAATGTATCCAAATTCCACAATTCTAGAGCACATTAAAAAAACTCTGCTTTCATTATCTCACATTGGAAAACGACTTGCTTAGGATAAGGCAAATTCGGAACAGAATTGAGCTAACGTAGCATTCACGGGTGAATCTAGGCGAATAGTTGCATACGTCGGTCCTAATGCACTGTTCTAATCGAATGTTCATCGAATTTCAGTATTAAAATGTTTAAGTTTTTTATTACATAAAAAATAAGTTATTACATATTTTGATTTGAGGTTTTCCATAAACTGTGTTCTCGCTAACAGTTCTGTTATAAGAAATGTATCATTTGTGGTTAATTAATCAGGAATATAATAATGCCTGCTTGCTTCATTTGCTGTATGTGAGGACTCGTCATTTCGATTTGTTGTCAGGTTTTTTTAGTAATCATATTTAACAGGAGGATTGCATTTTAGCAGACCCATTATGTCTGTCCGTTTTTTCTTTTGTCACAGTTCTACCTTTAGGATATAATAGAGGCTGGTCTATATTTTTTGAAGTGCATGGTCTACCCGCTACAGATTTCCTTATATTAAGAGGTTATATACCTTGTTTTGGACTAAAAAATCGAACATTTTTTATGGCATATTCTAAAAGTACATCATCTTAAAAATATAAATTAAAAAAATCATAAATATCGGAGCACTAGAACGAAAGTTACAGACCGTGGAAGCACGTCACCTTTCTTGGAACGAGAAGTGCACGCAAAACTTTAGACGCGATTATCTCGAAGTCGTGTTTTTTGAAAATTACCTTCGCGGTGATCATTATTTATCAAAAACTATTTGACCGATTTGCACAAACTTTTTTTTTAATTATTCGAAGTTACTCCCTCGTGAATCTGAACTGTTCACTTCTTATAAATATTTGCATAGTTCGCTGAATTAATTTTTTTTTTTTAATTTTTCAACCCCTCAAAAATCATTTTTTTGGTGCTAAGCGGTTTTCATATCGATAAAAATTTTTTTGGGTAAATAAACCGTTCAGATTCACTAAAAAACATTTTTCTACAATAATCATTTATTTTTTTTTGATTTCATTTGAGCTGCTTATGCGCTACCGTGATCACCAAAGCCTCTTCTAAAAAACGGCGTTTCGGGGGAGGGGCGATGTTAACAATAAATATTAACATTTTTTAAAATAAAAACACCAAAATGTATTCTTCGAGAGTTACCCTTCAGTATGATATATGCCTCATTTGAATAAAAGTTCTAAAACATATTTTAAAAAAATTATTACAATCTTCCATTTTTTCGGGCTCACAAGGTATATAACCCCTTAATACCATAAAAATATGAATATTCATCATAGTCCCATCAGCAGGTTCCAAGGCTAGCCCCTCGCTAATTTTAAGTCAAGTTCAATAAAAAAAAAATGTTAAATTTCCATCTACATTTTTTTTTTGAAAGTTGCTAGTGCATTTAAATTGTGTTATTGAAGCGATTCCATTAGAGTATGGAGTTAATCAAAACGGCCTCTGAAATAAAATTCTTACTATTCAATTTTTGTCGTTTAGCGGTGTTAATCTTTATTATTCAGTGGAGTGAATAAATTTGGGCACTGAACGGTTCATATCTAGAAAAGTTTTAAGGAATAAGAAGTATTTAAGGTGATAAATAATTGCAAAACTATTCACGTTTTAATCATGTGGATATTCGGACCCGGCGACTAATTTTACATAGGAATTGGATGGTCTGCTTAAGTAGAGTAAAGTAATCATTACTTACTTGTAAACCGTGTGTTTGCATCTGCTGGGGTTCCCAATTCCGGCCTCCAGGGATGCCGGTATGTTTTAAGTAATTCTTTGTCAACAATCCCGTGATTTTCGGGATTTGAAATTTCTTATCAAGCATATGAAATGGAGACGGAAAAATCCTGTTTTATCACAAAACATTGAAAAGAGCTTTGCGCTTAAAGCACTTTTTTGTTGACTAAAATATTAACATTTGCCAAATAGTATTAAAATAATATGAGCGAGAATCTATGCTCCATTCGGGACAAAAGGGGTTGATGATGATGATGGTGATGAGTGAGCATCCATCCACTTCAGGAGTGCATATATGCAATAAAATTAAATTCTGACTTTTTCTATTCAAGTTCAACCCATATTAAATAGGGTTTGTCCAGCAAAAACGGAGTCATAGGGTCCATCCTTTGGGAAACTGTAAACAAAAATACATGTCGCCATTTGCCTATATCCATTGAAAGAGTTGATTTTACCCGCAATTTCATAAAGGCACAGCGTTATGTGCGTCATACAAATTTTAAGCGTAGATACATTGTATGCGCGTAAAAAGAAAAATTGATCGGTCTAAATTTACATAATTCTTAAATCAACTGAAATCGTTGATGGGATATAGGGTTTGGTTTGGAAAAACCGACAGTGATATTCTTTGTTTGCCTTAAACAAATGAAAAAAGAAAAAAATACTCGTACTAATTGATAGTAAATTGAAATTCATTGACCCTAAATTTATATAAAATGCCACAAAATATATCAGACCTTATTTGAAGATGGGAAGCAATTCACCATTTACTGGTTGAAACAAATATATTTCTTTAAATAACATTTTTTTAAATAACTTTTGGAGTTATAGAAAAAGTAATCGGAAGATACGTTTTGCGTTACCCTTAAATAACTGCTAAAACAGAAACTTGAAATTCCTTATACTACTTACGTACTTACATATGTATATATGCATACACAAATAGTTACTGAAATATGCAGCGGATGTTTTAGATATCCACGAAAATCATAATTAAATGAATTTTCTCCTTTCATAATCGAAATATATAGGTGCATATATATCAAATCCCAATCTTGCTCAAAAAAGGAATCGCTGTTTCTCTAGAAAGCCCAATTTTGGTGAACGGAGGTTTTTAATGTGATGTATAACATTTCATCGAAGCAACCGCTGTTCAAAGCGTTCTAACAACTGTGCAAAGAATGCTCGTTTCGGCGCTCTCAGCAAGGTAGTGAAATTACGTTTGCCCTTCGAATCCCTTCGTTAAAAAGGAATGTTAAAACAATTTGACGAATCAATTTGCTTGGATATTTTTGAAGGATCGGATATCGGTGTTGCGAACACTGGCTCTGTTTAGTTTGAAAAATTATCGATGCCAAAAATACTTAATTTTAAGTTGGAACAATTTTTTGTTTGCATCAAGAGGACTCGATGGCGATAGGTCCTTCCATTTGGAGGAAAAATTGCAGAAGGATCTTGGACGTAAGGGCCAATTATTTTTATTATTAATGTTCAATGCAAATAATTTTCTACATATAATTGAAAAATTAATCTCGATTGGATCAATTTATTACTTAGATGTTCACGGGATTTTGCACATGATTTTAATTGGAAAATGAAATCGCTTTTTAGGCCAAAGTGCTGAAAAAGAAAACTTGCATATATTTTTGACACCTCATTCCTCAATTGTCGCATTATATAGTTCTTAAGTAAGAACAACTTTTTATAATTCTTTATAAATCATTTAAATAGCATGTTCTGTACGAATAATTTTTGCAATTTGCAGCAATGATTCCAACTAAGAATAAAAGTATTGGGGCCAATAGGAAAGTAGCATCATAGCCTTATGCATTCTCAAGTAAAATTACATTATAAGTTGAGCACTTTTCGAAAACGTGGAAACAACTTTTGAAATGCTTATCTGAGCGAATAACCTAGTTTGGACATTTATAGTAGAATTTCACTAGAAATATGTTCATAGTATATTTAAACCCATTACCTCCCATAAGGTAAGGTATTTTTGTTCCTTTTATGGATATGAGTGAAAAATAATGCATTTTCAAAGTCGCTAGGTGGTTAAAATGTTCTACAAAATTATACCTCGAGAAATTTCAATTGGGGTATTCTCAGCCAAAATTGGCACAGAAAGAACAGAAAATCTTACAGAAACAAATATAGCAACTAGTTTCTCAATTCCCCTTAAGATGTGCACACTTTTTACTCTCTCATTTGATTGCACGAAGTTAGTTGTGTTATTTTCGTTCATTAGAAAAGGGTTTGCTTATTTTTAACTACTTGTTCAGAAGTTTCTTTGTGACCGATATGTAATAAATTTTCTTTTAACATTTTTGTACAATAAATTTTTCATGAAAGGAAGAGCATTTGAAACTTTGATTTGAAGCTTGAGCGTTGTGCCTGCAACTTAGTTATTTAAGGTGCATAACTGCAAGAATGATAGAAAAAAGATTGCGCCCATCAGAGAGTACGTGACGTCACGTTTTTCCAAGTTGTCAGTATTGCCAACCATTTGCTCTTCGCAATAAATTTAGTGCGTTTTTTTACCGAAAATGCGAAAATTTTGAAGTTTCGTGTCCGTTTCTTTTTTTTTAATTTAAGGCTACCGAAACTTTAAGTTAAAAAAAAAACTGTATTATTATACAAAAGAAGGTGCTAATGAAAATTAGTGGGTTCTTATAAAATTTGTTATTTTGAAAGTGTGAATTTAATTTTTTGCTCCTTTTAAGGGTATGCAGGAATATTCAATGTCCCTCTCTCAACTCTTCTTAAGATTGAAAACCTTTTTACACATTTTAAAAGGCGTTTGAATTTACTGAATGCGGATTAAAACCACAGAGGTGTAATCGTTTCTTCCGGCCATCAATCCTTAGTGGGACATAGGGCATCAAGAGATGTATTCACTGTAAATATAAGCCACAAAATACCAGAAAATACTAAAGAAACCACACTGACATTTTTACAAAGAGAGTACCTTATCTAGTTACATAACTTCAAATATAGCAAATAAGTCGTTTCCTTAACAAAAGAGTCTCGCTTAGCAAAAAATTTAAATAAATAAATAAATTAAATTGTACATAAGCATAACACATTTATTTAAAAAAAAACCAACATTCTAAAGACAATTTGTCACGCATACAAAGTTCTTTAAGTGATTCAATAGAAGTTTAGAGTTTTATTTTCTTTAAATGGGCATTTTAGTGCGTTTTTATATCCAAAGCTAGGCAACACTGCAGTAGTGAGAGAGAGTTGAGTGCCGAAAGCAGAAGAACACCAACAACACTTGCAATCGCGGGCAATGCCACCAGATGTTAAAAAAAGTAAAGCTAAATAGAACTGCGTGAATTATTTAACTAATTATTGAAAAATGTATATTATACAAAATTATAAACATTACATTTTAATTAGAACAGGCTAGAAAAATGTCATGAAGAAACAACTAAAACTCTGAGACTAAATAACAAAAAAAATGCTAAATCAAGTTACGAAAATAGTAATCTGGCCATACTGGCCACAAACTAGTTGTCAAATTCGCTGAGAGCAAAGTAACGGGACCACGATAGGCGCCATTTCATTATTCTTTCCATCATGGCATAACTGGATAGTAGGCATAGAAATGATATGAGCGGGACAACAAACGGTGAGGGAAAATATCCTTATAAGGGATGACTCAGAGATATCTCTATATAACATTTACTTTAGTTTAAGTGGAGTAAGCGCAGGGTGTGTTTGAGCTACGCAATATTGTAGTCCTTCTACCTATTTGACAGTTCAATCCTGGTACTCGGCTGATAACACTGTGCAACAATATGAAATCGCCAGTATCAAAACTAGGAAAATATCGATTTAACAAATAATTGAATTTTAAAAGTAGACAATGCCATCAAATTCACGTTCAAATATTTTTTATAATACCATCTCATATCTAAAAAGTAGCAAAGACTCGGCATTAATATTTTTCAGTGACAATATGCGTATGCACTTATGTAGATACTCGTACAGATTTGAAAATAATCATAGATTTCTTATATTGTATTTTTATATTAGTTTAATGTTATTTACATATAAAAGAGCTTTTCATATACGATTGTGTATATTATAATGCTTTTGTATGTATGTATTTATGGATTTTCGTATTATTTCTGCTTTTAACTTTAAAATGCCTTTTTATATTTATTAAATTTTTTTCAAATTGTAAATGATAAATTAAACATTATGCACACATAAACATGCAGTTATAAAAATAAATATCGTATTGTCAAAATTACTTTTATTACAATATATATACATACATATCAATTTCTCCATGCACTTGTATGCACTACATATGAATATATCTTTCAATTGATTTCCTATACAATAATTTAATACCATTTCCACAATGACAATTATTATCATTTTTTTCTTTTGATATGATAGAGTTTTTTTATTTATATTATTGGCGTTTTTGAACCGCTTAACTAAATAAATATTGATTTGTTTGATTTTCTACTAATGCAACCAAGTGAAAATATTAAGTTTCTTGCCTCTGAACTCAAACTACCTAAGTATATATTCAAATTGCTATACATTAAAGCGGGTTAAATTTTTACTCTAATTGTTTTGGCGATTGAAGTATCTACTGGCAAATCTCAACAAGAAATTACTTTCCAAGTACTTGGAAGCATAGCTCTAAGCTGGATTTCCAGCGTCATTATTTCTAAGTTATTAGTTACTAGTTCCCAATACATTTGTATTTTTTTAATTTTATTTTATTTTCTTCAAAGAAAAGGTTTGTATGTGGCTTTCGGGAGCAAGAAATATAATTTTTGATTTTTATTTTGCTCAAAATCCTACGCTGAAGAATGTAACATGTCAAAGTTTTCTCAATTTCGCAATTTTTAAAGCAAAATCGATGACACAATTAATTTAATATAATACGGTAGTTATTTGTACTACAAGCTTTATTTTATTACTCTCTAGAAAAGACTTCAAAGTATTGGTTGGAGTACTGAGGGGCTACTATCATCACCCGTCAAAATACGATTAGTCCAGGGAGATGCGTGTAAACATGCAACGAAGCGAATGCTAGGGACACTTTGGAACACCTATGTTGCCACTGCCGTGTTCTTTGTAGGACTCAACAAATCTGCCTAGGTTCAACATATTATCATCCTTCAAGGATACTGTTGATAAAATGCTGAATGGCCTGCTAAAACTCGGAAAGACGTACACTAATTATTACATAAAATAATATCTGCGACTCCACATTAACGATCCTAGAGGTCTAACTTATGACAATTCAGAATTTTGTTTATTGAACGGACGTGAATTGCTTTTGTATCAAACATACTTAGGCTGTGTGCGCGTTCTCCTAAATTTTAGTACCATACTATCATTCAACTGGGCTTGGTACCAGGACATGACGGCTATGATGGCGACGAACAGGCGGACTACTTAGCGAAATTTGACGCTATTTAAAAATACCATAAACCAGCACTATTTTGCGGGCTCACCAAAGTACACATAAAAAATGTATCAAGAACTGGGAAGACAGAGAATTCACGCAACACTGAAGGAAGATTCCATGACAGAGGCAGGTTAAACAGTTTATCCATACACCGTGAAAACATCAAAAAGGTTCTTAAACCTATGTAGAGAGGCTTGCGACAATGGCGCCACTTTAAATTCAATATCAATATGGTGCAAAAATCCTGAAGAGGTACTCAAATTCATCAGAGGCTTCGAATTTTAGGCTTGCTGTCAAGCGCAATATGCCACATCAGATGCGCAGTGCACTCGGCCGGGTAATAATAATAAATACACTAAAAATATTCCACTAGATGTTTCCAGCATTGTTTGAATTTAGGAAAACAGTAAAACTCTACGACTTCGTTTGACAACCTTAATTGTTTGTTTTCACATTTGATTTTGTTTGCATTTACCAAATGTACATACATAAGTAAGTATATATGAAAATAATGATTTTGTGAATATAATAAAAACTGCTAAAAAAATTGTTGCATACTTAACGCTCGCTCTATCAAATTTTGACGCTCAATTTATGTTGAAAAGTATTCTCAAAAATAGTGCAAATTGTTTCTATTCTCTGCATCAGCAACACTTTCTACTGATTTCGGGTTTCCTCCTTTTAAAAAACAATTTACACGATCGAGTCCAACGTACTCAGCCATAAATTATTGAATTGTAGGAATTAATAACTAACATTAAAAATAAAAAGGAAATCTCTTTTAGAGCTATGCTTCCATGAAATTCAGAATTGCCGGGGTAATACTTCAGTCGTCGAAACAAAGATAAGTTATTGACCAGCCCTACTCTACATACTAACATACCTTAACTTTTGAAGTCCGTCAGCCGAGCAGTAGCACCGGCTATATTTTTCTCATTATAACATTCCTTTTCAGAGCTGATTCCATAGAACAATTTTTTTCACCAGATGCACAGAAGTGTACAACATTGGCGTTCGTATAATTTTTTCAATGTCTAATTTCCTGCCTCTAAACATGAGCTTCATTTCAAATTTCCATTCCAACCTTCTCATTTCCGCCAGCCGACCGACCAGGCTAAGAAAAGTTAATTTACTGGCAAAATTTTTCAAATATCACCTACCAGGCCCGCAGAAATTGATAGAAAGCAGCACTGAAATAAAACAACCTTCTACAGAAATTTTTCATCCAGCAACCCGGTAACACAGGAAAAGTGATTTTAATTTGCAATTCTGGAAATTCTAGCAGGTGCGCAGGTACAATTTGTAACAAGAAATGGTTAGACAAAAAAAAAAAACACAGATAAATGAAGGCTAATGAGAAATTTTTCTAAAATGGCCAATGTTCAGAAACACTTGAACTAAGTCTGCTTTGAAAAATTATTGCTTTCGAAATATTTGCTTTGTAGCTGAGAAGACTTTTGAGCTACTCCAGACTAACGAAACTATTACCACCAAAAATGATGCAGTTGAGCCCAGCCTCAAAACAAAAACAATTACAATATATCAAAAAGCGTGACAAAGTAATGTTTCTGGGCTACTCACTGTTGGGCTCAGCTACATTTTGAAAAAGTCATCAAGGATAGGAGGCTTGGAGGCTTTTCACCTACTGCATTCACCTGTCATTACTTCCTTCATATACTCCTCGTTCTGGTCGATGGCTCATGGCTTAATAGTTCTTTACTTCCTATGAATAAGCTAAAAATTTAGTTCATTATTGGTTCTATGGAAAAGGAGAGCAATTTTTTTAATGTGGAATCCCTATGTCGACTGAAAGTCGTAGGTGACGACAGTAAACTTTTTGAAAAAAAATAAAATACAGGGTGCGCCATCTTTTATGTCGGTATGTAAGCACTGAATAACTTTGTCATTTACCAACCGATCGAATTCAACATACATGTTTTCGATACGTCAATTCATTACAATTGCAACCATGGATCGCTTTACACCGAAACAACGCGCTGAAATAGCGACGCTATACATTCAAAATAGTCGTTCTATTGTTCTAACTCAATATGCATATCGCAAAAAGTATCGCAGCGAACAGGCACCGTCTGAAAATAGTAGCCGTCTTTTGGTGTCGAATTTTTATGACCACAGGACAGTAGGAGATCGTCAACATGCCGTTCATCAACGACCAAGACGTTCCAATGAACTTGTTAAAGCAGTGAGGAAGAGCGTTGCCCAGGAGCCAACAGTGTCGTATCGTCGTCGCGCTCAGCATTTTGGTGTCACTGAAACCACAATGCGGCGCATTTTAAAGGATGATTTAAATTTGTTTCCATATAAAGTGCAATTGCCACAAAGAATATTGCCGACAGACCATTCACGTCGCTTGGAATACGGCCAAACAGTCGCTCGAATGGTTGGCACTGAACCCAATTTTTGGAAGCAAATTTTAATGACTGACGAGGCACATTTTAGCCTCCCTGGCAGCGTGAATAAACAAAAATTGCCGCATTTGGGGAACTGAGAATCCACACGATATCCATAAAACGTCATTGCATGACCGGAATGTAACTGTTTGGGCCGGCATTTGCGCCAAAACTATCATTGGGCCATATTTTTACCGAGAAAACGAAACGGTAGGTGGAACTGGTCTCAACAAGGCGGTGCGCCATGTCACACTGCGAATGCAACAATTGAATTTCTGCAATGAAAATTCCCGGGACGTCTAGTGTCAAAAAGAGGCGACATCGACTGGCCACCCAGATCACCTGACTTAACCCCCCGGACTTCTTTTTGTGGGGTTATCTGAAAAGTAAGGTTTACGCCAACAAGCCGCAAACTATTGACCAGCTTAAGGCAAAAATTCGTGCCGAAATCGACGCTATAAAACCCGAAATGCTTGACAAGATGATGACAAACGCAGAAAAAAGGTCGCAGTTTGTGATTGCCAATAAAGGTGGGCACTTGATTGATATTGTATTCAAAAAATAGTTTTAATAAATTGCAAATAACCAAACCAAATAAAAGTGAGATAACATAAATCAATTGGTTTTTTTTTCAAAGCTATTCAATGTTTTCATAACGACATAAAAGATGGCGCAACCTGTACACAAATTTCTTGAAATACACAAAGCTTTAAAGTTCATTAGGACACTCAAATTTTTACTTAGCATTTAACATAGGTTTTAAGGTACTTATTTATATATTTTCCCAAAAGTTATAGTTTTTCGAGGAATGCGAGTCCTACGTGGATTGTGGAATTAGGAAATAAAAACTTAAAGAGCTCTGTTCGAAGTACGTAAATATATAGAATTATGCAGAAGTTTCTCGAACAAAATAGGCGTTCCTCCACAGTGGGGCTTGGCAAAGTACAAATACTCTAGCTGCATTTTTCCTTGATAATAATAGATGCCATTTTAACTACAACAACAGCAGACTAAAAATACTGCTGGTCAAAAAACGAAAGATATTGATGTAAAAATATGATTGGAAGAGTTTAGGCCAATGTAAGAATGCAATAAATCAAAACATCGATTTTTTATTAAAAGATGTCCTAATGCCTTAAAAATTATGCACTCATAAAATTAAGTTGGTACACTCCGACTAAATCCCTAACTCTAACAAATTCTAACCTATTGACTTACAATTTTAAATGTGCACTTAGCTCCTTTTTATGCGATGTATGCGTTTCCCAAAAAAACGTATAAAAACGTTTTTCATTTTCATACAAAAACAGAGGAACCGTTTCAGTATTTTCAAAAACCGCCATAAAATCAGATATTTCAATTAAAAAATCAAAAAAAAAATCCAGTGAGACATCCTAGCGAAAGAAAACTGTTAATGGCATTCTGCGAGTTGCAATCACAACCGCTGTGTAGCACGATTTTTTTTAAGTATCACATTCGATGTGAAATTCCGGCAACTTGGGCACAAGTGCCTCTAAAAAATGCATCATAAAAAGTCTGCTTGTTCTTTTGTTTTATGCATTTCTTTGCCATTTTTAATCGTAGACTACCGTCAATATCGCAATTGTCAAGGAAAATATTTATAAGGCGGCACAGCGCCTTAAGAATTATGTGTGTAATTGGTCCAGGAGTGCGTCCTTCACAAACGAAAGAAAAGCTACAATAGAGTAACTTTTCAAAAACTTTCATGTAGTTTATTCTGCCACTAAAAAAAATCTCTGCTTATTTTTCCGCTGCTACAATGCCCTAACCTATTGGTAAAATTCTATTTTACTTATGCATAGAGCATATCCAAACAGTTTTTATCCCCTTTTTCCAACAGTCTGTTGAACGTCACCAGAACGACTCTCGCAAAGGACGAAGAAAAATGTTTTTCCAACATCGGTCGCCCCTCGGCAAGCAAAGACATTTCTGCCATGAACATTTTCATGTCATTTAAAAAACCATCTGCCGTTCTGTAGGTCCCTACATTTGTGAAACAACACCAACACGCGCACCATAAATAGGAGGAGGAGTTCGGGCAAACCCAAAGCGTCAATGGTATTGTTCCAACAGCAGCAACTAACCAGACAGTAAACCTATTTGCAGTCACATTTTCATTTCAGTAAATTTAAAAATTTACTACTTAGCAGCTGGCCAAAACTCAAAAAATTAAGTAATTGATTCAAAATTTCTTACTCGGGGGTTGTCGGGGTCGCTGATTACGAATTTGATCTTAAAATTTTGAAAATCCACCCCCTTCCACCCCTATTGGCCACCCCCTCACGTGAAATAGCGTATATTCAAGAACATAATCAAGATGCATGTAAATTTATATGTTTTCGGGGTCGCTGATTAAAGCCAAGGTAGCAAGTGGTAGCAGCTGAATCTTGTTTTATTCAGTAACCATTACTTTTTTGAGTAACCTTTAATAGGTTTCACAGCAGCATATGACGGCGTTGTATTACTATACAGTTTGAAAACTCAAATTTTATAAAAAAAATTGCAAAAAATGTATCTACGTATTGCTGCAGCTAAAAATTTTGTGTCGAGGTATTGATATGTACTAAAGATTTCTCGTATTTTACTAACCTTCCGAAGATGATTCCATTTGGTTTTGTTCAATTTACTCCATTACAAAATCTTTCAAATGTGTACAACTTTCACTATTCATCGACAGTAATACGATGCTTAAACGAAGGCCACGTTGCGACTGAAAATACAGAGGATACTTAGGGTACAGGACGTTGCTATGAACGGTTTTCACTACTCAAGGCATTACTGTAGCCAACCCAAAGACAAAAAAACTCTATCTAGAAACTTTTTTTTCGACTTTTGGCCAGCTTTTTGGGAATCGGCCGCACTGTGCAGCGTCACTTATAAAAATTCCTTTTTTTCAAACCTGCACTCCGGTATAGTTTCTTTCTAAAAATAGCTTAAAAAAAAGCAATTATATTTCTATCAAAAGGCAAAATAAATGATATGCAACGAAAATTTCGCAGAACTTAATACAGATATTTATTAAAAGTTTGCGCGGCTTTAAAAAAAAAATGCGCTAAAATTATGAGTATAAGTACAATAAAATTTGAGCCGAAAAATTGTGCTTACATACTTATGTAATAGCGAATAATATTTGTTTGTGCAATTTCGCACCGCCTTATACATATAGAGTTAAAATCGCACATAAAATCGTTTTATTTTTTGGCTTTATGTTTTTTTTTATAAATTACTGACGGCATCAGTGCTCGTAGGGTGCTCGAGATCTCGTTTATAGTTACATGGGCATACATCATTTTCGGCAAATAACGAAACAAGTGTTTTAAATAATTTTTTTTTTTTTAAATATTGAACAAATTATTGAGCAATGCGGTTATTTTAAATTTCTTTCTTACAATTGCAGCTATATATTT
>JAYXIM010045828.1:0-31806 GCA_037575425.1 Anastrepha fraterculus
TTTTCTACTCGACATGGCTAACTCGACTCCTCTCACCATACTGGGCATTTTGGTCATTTGCCCACATTTATCCCGATTCCTTTGTGCTATTACATACAGCCGTTATGAGAAAAAAATTAAAATATTCTGTTGCATAAGCGCATGGTTTTCCCCTTTACCATAAACGATTTGCACAACCTTGATATTATTATCTCCTCTGTTTATTTTTTTAATTATTTTTTATGTTACACAGTGTAATCAATGGCACAACATATTCATTCAGCCATTTCAATACCTCCAGGTGGACCGCTCACCTAAGGTAACTGGCCGAACGAAAAACAAAGCAATAAATTAAGGGGTAACACCACTGTAGAAATTTCAAAAAATTAATTTTTTTTTATAAGATTAAAAAATTCTTTGAACCTTTTAAAATACAGAACAAAAAGTTTTATACATTACCGAAGTTTATTTCATAAATATTTTAAGCTTTTTACCAAGCGTTAGTGACTGCTACCTAACGACTTCTCCAAATTTCCAAACTTTAAACGCGTTTTTCTCAAAACACGTTTTCTGAAATTGGCACGCAGCATAACTCAAACAATTTTAAATATTTTTAATCAGGTTTTTCACTATGTCTGTATAATAACCTTTTTAAGAGAAGAGCGTAGGGGATTTTCGATAGATTTATTTAAACGATTGTTATAATTATTTAAGTGCCGTTTTTTTAGAGACCAAAATAGAGTTTTTTCCTTCAAATGCTTGCTAATTCCACAAAAATAAATATTTTTTAAATCCCCTACGTGTTTCTCTAGCTATTTTTATCTAGATTAAGAAAAAAAATGTTTCTTTGTTCCAGATTAAAATTTGCACCCTCTGTGCTGCGTGCCGCGGAGCTCCTTCAAGAGAAACCACATTACAAAAATGTCTCCAATGCCGCCATTTTGTAAAATTTTTCGATCAAACTTTGTAGTTTTGTATTTTAGTATATAATTAATAACTTCCCAAATCAGAGTGATTGTTTTCCCTTTCCTTCTATACAAAAAAATTCTTTAAAAATCGTGTTTATTTTACGCGTGTACAGTGGTGTTACCCCTTAAATTTCACGTTCACCAATTGAGTTCAAAAAAGGTTTATATTTTAGTACTATCCCAGAAATCACACCATTAGTCACATGTCACAAGTGTCGCTGACAAATGCTCTTGAAAAATGATGTAACACGTAAAGAAATATACCAACTGTGTGTCATTAATTAATCGATTAGCCTAAGCACTGTTGGAAAAAACACTCTCCTGCCTCGTCTGCATGCAACATGTGGCGCAAATGTTCACATGCATGAAAAAAACAAAACCGTAAATATTATACATACATATGTATTTGCAGTAGGTAAATGTGTGCTAATGTGTGGTGCATACAGGCAAATGAAAGTTCTCGCACACTACTAATATGTGAATGCAAGTTCAAAATCAATAGACTAGATTTCTATGAGAAGATGATTTTCTTCCATCATACTTGTATAGTATGTATGTATAAGTATTTCCTTGGTTACTCACCCCAAATGAGTTGTCTGTGTCATCGATGGATCCACGTGCTTGAAAAAGCCCCTCCAGCATCATGTAGTCATTCTCTTCGCATTCCTTTAAATGTTGCTTCTCCAACATGGCAGCAAACTCAGCCTTAGACATATCACCCGTCGGACGATCCAATGATGCTGTGAGTGATTTATAATATGAAAGGGGAGAAGATAATATGAGTTACGTATGCAGGTTACAATTGGTTAGGTAACAAATGAGCAAATGAAAATACTAGGATTACTGCTACACATATACATATGTATGTATGCATAGTTATTTGTGTTATTTGTTTATTTGTGGTGAATTCGTGTCTTATTTTGTTATCACTGAAGCTACGTAATGAAAGCTTCTTTGAGTGCAGTCCTCTGTTTTCTATATGCATATATATATATATATATGGGTGTGTGTGTGTGTGTCAATCAACTTTACCACATATGTGTTGATATACGGAAATTGCTCTTGAATGGATTTCTAAGCTGTATTCATATACGTGTACAGAGTAAAGGAATGGAAAATTTGGAACAAAATTTTGTGAAATATGTATTTAGCTGTATATGTATGTATTGTATGTATGTATGTGCGCATGTATGCTAAGATATGCCTCAATAGCCTCGAGAACTTGACTTCAGTTCAGTTTCAGAAATATGAAGCACTTCGACCACAACAGAGTTAACTCAAAAAGTTAATTTTTGCTTGCACTTGAGATTTATTGACTCGCTTTTTATATGTAAAGATGACTCGCTTTACAAGTTTATATTTTTAGTTTAACCTTGTATATTGCAGAAGTTGTATATTTATGATATCTAAAAAATAAGTGGAAAAATAATTTTCAGCACGAGCATTCTGCCACAAAAAACGCAATTGAAATTCTCTGTTAAGTTCATATAATTAAGGCTATGGCAGCGCCTGAAAGCAAAATGAAAATATTTTTACATTGGGAAGCGCGGCTATGACTGTTAAGTTGCTGACCCAATACAAGCCGACTTTTCTTTCCTGGCTTCGATAGCTGTCAAAAATGAATAGAACAACATTAAAATATATGAAATGAGAACAAATGGCTGGTTCGCTTGAAGCGCTTGAAGTACCGCCGTAAGTCACAGTGTTCCATTTGACAGCGCTTTTGCCCAAAATGCAAGAGATTGACTTGCCTGACATGTGGTTTCAGCAAGATGGTGCCACATGCCACACAGCACGCGTAACAATGGACTTGTTGAGAGGCGAGTTCGGTGAACATTTTATTTCACGTTCGGGACCTGTCAATTGGCCACCCAGATCGTGCAATATAACGCCTTTAGATAATTTTTTGTGAGGTTATGTTAAAGCTCATGTCTATTCAGACAAGCCTGCTTCAATTAACGCATCGGAAGACAACATTAAAGCATTTATATGTGAGATACCGGCCGAAACATTGGAAAGATGAAAAGAGAATGCCAGGGGTCATTTTGACCTCATCATTTCATACCGACTGGTTTAAATACTGAAGGCAGACGCTATCCAATGGATGACGAAGCCAACCGTCAGCTGGTCCAGTAGCGGTGGGTGCGTGCGTGGGACGCTGCGAAACATGTCGAAAAAAAATTTTTAACAACTCATTTAATACCGACTGAAATTTTTTTTGTGTATTGTTGACATTTAGTAGAATAAAAAAATAGTCAGCTGCGCCATAGAGGGGGGAAAATACGTCAGCGGAACAGGCGAACTTGTAAAATAAATTAAAAAGTAAAACATATGAAAATATAATAATGATGGTCAGCTGCGTTTATAGTGGTGGCAAGACCGTCAGCCAGTCAGTCGGCTGACGGTCTTCCCACCGCTATAAACGCAGCTGACCATCATTATTATATTTTCATATGTGTCCAAAATTATGTAAAAAAATTTCAATCGGCATAAAGTAGTTTTACTTTTTAATTTATTTAACAAATTCGCCTGTTCAGCTAATGTATTTTCCCCCTCTACGGCGCAGCTGACTATTTTTTTTTATTCTACAATACTAAATGTCAACAATAGACAAAAAAACTTTCAGCCGGTGTTAAATGAGTTACCAGAAATTTTTTCTCGACACGTTTCGTACCCTCCCACAATCACACCCACCGCGGGTGCGCCAGCTGACGTTCACTCTCGTTATTCATGAAAGCTAAATCACAAGTATAGTCAAGAATTTAACGGTATAAAAACGCAGTCCAAAATCGACCCCTGGCTCACGGACTATATAGTTTAATTTTATTTTGATTTAATTATTTAGCATTAGTCTGGTTTTCATAGTCTATAAGGAATACTGCAAATATTAATTTACATACCCACATACTATAAAGATTATGTGGAAAGGAGTGATCGTAAAAATAATAGATTTCATTTATGCCCTTACTAAATTCACATATCGATTCTTGGATTCAATAAACACTGACGCTTGTTACCTCAACGATAAGTAGGCTAACAGACAACACCCCTTCAACCTGCTGCATACCTTAACAACAACACAATTATGGTCATAATGACGCCGTAATTCTAATTCAATTTTATACAACCCAAAATATTTACAAGAATTATTAATAAAGAATTAAAATATCTTAAACTTTGTTAAATAAGATGTTTTCCATGAACTTATCATTTCAATTCGAATTGTTATGAAATCAATGGAAAAGTTAATTATTATTGTGCGCGCACATTCAATTATTTTCAACATAATTAACTCACCATCTAATTACGTAGGAACATCTTATTTGTACTATGCATACAGTCATACATACAATACATACATATATACACATATACAACAATAAAATACTAACCTTTGTTACTGGGCAGTGAGACCGTCGGCGATGCAATCAAATGGCATACACTTTCCAATTCATCCGTAATCGAAGTGTATTCCGTATGGAACTTCAAAAGTATATTTTTGCTGGATTTCGCATGCAATACTGATTTTCCTAATGGATTATCGCGGGCAAAATCGAAAAGTCGAAAGAGCGTAAGAGAGAAAGAGAGAAAGAGAGAGAGAGCGACAAGAAAAGAAAATGTACACATTTTACAAAATCAAGCAAAGTACGAGTATAGGTGGAAACAATGTATAGATGAAACGTAAATATCAAGCAGAAAATAGAAAATAGAAAAGATTAAAAATTTTAAAATGAGAAAAAATTAGAAATACAAATAAAAACTATTAAAAACAATTTAAGTTTAACTTAGAAAACAGGGTGTTTTTGAGGGATGGAAATTCTGATAAAGATTTTTAAATGTCTGTTAGTTTCCAAAGAAGATCTGGAAACTCGAAAGCCATATTTATGACAGAAATCAGACTGTAGTACTTAGTCTGCATTAGAGATGGCTTGCTGACTTTTGTTTTCAGCAGTTTGTATCAAAATAAATAAAATAGTTTTATACCAGCGATATTAATATAAAAACATGTTCAATATTTTTCAATCACAATTTTTCAAACTGTTAATACAAAATACGACAGTTTGGGATTCAGCCACTCTTTGTCTCAAAATATTATATACGAGAAAATTATTTAAATACTCCATTGAGAATTTATTTCACCTTTGCCCTTTCACTTCTTATACCAGTGTTTATTTTATGGAATTGTTGAACCTAAAAATTTGTATAAACCTCTTTCCATTAACATTTATGGTTATGGTACATGGTATTCATACAAAAGTTCAGACAGAAGTTACTAATATCGCCATTATTCTTTATACTTATATAGCGGAGTCCGTAGCCGAGTGGGTCGGAGCGAGACTACCATTTGGAACTTAGACAGAACGTAGGTTCGAGTCTCGGTGAAAGAGTGCATTTCTGCCATGGAAAAGCTCCGCATAAAAAATGTCTCCCGTTCGGAGTTGGCTTTAAACTGTATGTGCCTCCATTTGTGGAACAACATCAAGAGAGGAGGAGCTGGACCAAAGACCCAAAAAGGGTGTACGCGCCAATAAAGGAAAAACTAAGTTATATTTAAATTTTTCCAATTGTTAAGTCCAATTTAGTATTCGTTTAAAATACTTTAATGTTTTTCAACTACTGTTATTCGTTATAATTTTCTGTGAAAATAAGTAGGTTTTGTTTGAAATAAATGTGTATATATAGGGAATATTTTGTAATAAATTGTGTTAGAAAAATTGTAATTTTGAATGTAAAACAACGAGTTTTTAAATTTGGAATCATTCGTTTTGTGTTCACCATTTTTGGTCATCCGAGCCGGATAATTTATTGCTTCTATGAATTGGATCCTCTTGCAACATATTTAGGATTCTCCCCGCAACACCAATTAAGTATTGAAATACTTAGCCCCGTCTTCTGAATTAACTGATACGTTTAAAGGTTAGTTGAAGTAAACTTTAAAATTTGATGTTACATTTAAAGTGCAGTCAAGTGAGAGGAATTAAAGGCGGGCGCCGTAGCCGAATGGGTTTGTGCATGACTAGCATTCAGTAGGGCTCGGGTTCGAAAAAGTTTTTTTTTTAATAGCGGTCCTTCCTTGGCAAGCAATGGTAAACCGCTAAGTGTATTTCCGCCATGAAAAAAACTCTTTACACAAAACAAACTTGAGCCTTTCGTAGACGGCATAAAACTGTAGGTCTATCCATTTGTGGGACAACATCAAGGCACACAGCACTAATTATAGGAAAAGCTCTATCAAAAGGTATAACCGTCAATTAAATATAATATAAATATTATAAATATAAAGTGAATTGAAATTATATAAGCCGATCTTAAGAGTTAAATATCGAACTTGGAAATATTGAAAAATCAATTCTTTGGGCTCCAGATTTGTAGTAGTTTCAGAACTACGAAAACCATTTGTATCAATTAGTTGAGATAAAAAAGAGTTAAAGGGTTAAGGTTAGGGCTGGTTTATCGGCTCGTTGAGTAAAGCTCATGGATTTTTTGGTTTTTTGTTTTGAGGACACCATATTATTTATTTATTTAATAAGAATTAGACCGCCAAATTGGTATCCTATTTGTGCGAGCAATTCGTCAATTTACATATTAAGGAACGTACGGCTTTAATAACTTTTCGACAGGAACAGATAATAGGAAAAAATTAATGGCTTTATATTTAAATAATAAAAATATAAATATAAAATTCTTAAGCTCCTTTTTAAAAACCGGATTCCTCAAAATATGTCAAACCGAAATGGGTAAGCCTGAAAAATTGAGAGTCTTGGTAGATTGAATTTGGGTATATATAGTACATGGCATTTTTTATCGTTTGGAAAAGCGAAATCGTACTGTCAGCTAGTAGTACACCACAAGTTACACTACTCGAAGTTTAAAATTACATATTGATAACGAAAAATACAATTTTCATAAACATAGAGTTTTCATAATTTGGTCGCAAGTTAATATAAAGTATTTAAAAAAACCGCTAACATTTACGATTAATTTTATTCTTAAATGTCGATAATAAAATTTAATGGCGGACATTTTTGCGGATATTTTAATCTTAAACACGTGGCTAATTTTGACTCCTAATTTCTAAGATCTGAAAAATATTAAGTTTGCAGCGTCGATGAAGCGTTAAAATGTTTCACAAAAATATTCGCCGGAAAATTTCGCATGAAAAGAGTGTGCAAAAACGGGCAAAGTACCCCATTAATTTAGTTCTTGTGAGGTTTAGAAACAAAACGACAGCTGGTCTAACCTTATACAGCTCTTCCTCTTTCATAATTATCATATCACATATCGCACATCGCATTAATGCCTTTCCCTTTTTGCCCCATTTTGTCGCGCAATGTAATTCAGAAATTGTAATTTTAAAATTTTAACCCTCTCAAAAACACCCTATACAAAAATAAATAGAAAATTAATAAAAGTAAACAAAATCGTGAAAGCAACTGTAATCTTTTGATGCGTGAAGAGATGATTGGTGGGAGAGGGTTTGAATAGGAAAGTATAGGATAGGATAGGATAGGACACGACACGACACGACACAACACACACACACGCACGGACAACAGTTGAGCAGGTGTCAAATGCCAAGTGAAATACATATGCAACAATATTGCAAATGGCATTGGCAATGTCTGAGGAGCCTTAGCGGGATGAGTATGGGAAATCGTTAGGATATGGAAGTGAAAATTTAATTATGTTTGGTCTCTAGGCTAACAGCATGCCACAACATTCATTTTAAATTGCATTGCTGCTACACAAGCAGCGCGGAGTGCCAATCTGTAATCAGTACTGTGGTGGGATGCTGATATGGAGGAAGGGTGCAGGTGCAAGTCGTGGCAACGGTGTGGGAATGGAATGATACATAGGTTTATACGAATATGGTATTAAGGGTGCATGAGCTATGAATATATCAACTTAAAATAGTTTTTTTCTTTCACATGACTCTGTTCTGATAAAATTGTATTAGAATATGAGTGTAAGTATGTGTGTGTGTACGCACCACCTCCAATCGCCTCCTTGTCACTATCAGGCTCAGATTGTGTGAGACTCATTTGCCGACGTGACAACGGCAACTGATTCAGACTTATGCGTGAGCGGTTAATGTCGGCAGCAATGATGGAGCACGCTTCGGAGTTGCGACGACACAGCGATACGGTGCGTTGGCGCATAGCACGACGCTTGGCGGCTAAGCGTTCGTTTATTAGACGGAACAAACATAACAAAAACGAAAAAGAAGAAAAAGAAGCAACAACATAAGCAATTAGTGTTTACCTTTGTTTGTTTGAATTTTGTATTGTACAACAACTACATAACGTGTAATTTTTTATGTATTTTTTTTTTCATTTCAACCAATGTCATCTACAGTTTGTTGAGGGTTTGTTTGGTTGATTGATTGGTTGATGTATGTGGGTGGTTGGTTTGGTGGATTTTAACAACTGATTGATGCGCTGTTGGACATCATTTACGTGGCCTGCGCACCGTATGTTGGAACGACATGCCAGTGTTTAGATGTTTAATAAGGTATTTACCTTCGAAATTGATGTCCTGCCCAGTCTCGTCCGAAACATCACCGACCAGCGTGTGATCGTCGTCAGCGCCCAACGGTGTTAGGGTATCTTTGCTCTCGGTGCTGGCGCCGGTATCCTGCCGCACCGTTACGTACGGGGTACGTTTTACAGTTTCACATGTGGACGGCCGTTGTGACATGGGTAGGTAAATATCCGAATCGGATTCGGATTGTATGGATATCTTCCGGCCGACATGCTCGTTCAATGTCAGCTCGTCTGGTTCTTCAGGTACTGGCACCACCTCGAAATGGGTGCCTTCATCGAAAATGTATGCATCTGGGCGTACTTCTGTGAGTGAACGATTGAAACGACGCCGGTTGTTGACCTGTTGCGGGTGAGAGATATGGTAAAATTAAATACAATATAATATAAATTTTTATTCTGAATTGATGCGAAAACGGTAAAATTTTGCTTCTGCCATACACACCGTGCTTTAAAATATGCAACTTTTTGTGCGATTTTTATATCGTGCGTTTCGTAATTATACCACAGGCAATTATTGACAGGTTTAGACAATTTATATTTTAAAACAATTTTATTGTTTAATTTGGTAATTTTTCAGTAAAATATAGTGAATTTTCTTACAAAAACCACATAAATCCATGTTAAAAGCTTTGTGCAAATTACAAAAAGATTTTAGGAATTTTTATCGGAATTATAAAATTTTCAATAAGAATTTTTACAAAAATTTAAATTTCTATATCCCATTGAATTTCCATATAAAAAATGCAAGTTTCCGCATTAACTTTTGACAATTTTTTTGCTGATGGTGTTGGGTGCTTCCTTTCAATTAAAAAAAGTGCATTTGTTAGTGGAGAAAATGCGCAATACCATCAAGGAAGAAATTTATGTATTATAAAAAAATTCGAAACTGCGATAAGCATGGCATGAATGAATCGATTTATGTGGCTTTTGTTATAGAATGAAGAATATTTTTATTAAACCAGGAATATTATTTTTTCTTCGCTCTTTTATTCTTTGAGTTGTTACGCGTTATTCTGTAGTTTTTCCCCTATTTTTTCTTTGGTGTTTGTAAAATATTGTGGAGAAAATATGCTATTCACTGTTTATCAATTTCTTAATTTTTTCTTTAGCAAGAACCATCGCGCATTACTAGTGGAATAATATCTTATTTGCAGAGAAAAATTGCTCAAATAGCCAATACGCAGTACTAAAGAATTGATGAAAAGTTTCTACGACCAGTCTGTAGATTAGGTATACTGTACTGTAGGGTGACTAAAACTAGATTCGAAGTTAGTTTCCACCTTACACACACGCTAATCCACATTTTTAAAACCCAACTTCTGGCTTGTAATCAGTGACTCCAAAAACTTCCTAGTAGCAGGCTTCTAGCAAGTCCGTCAATATTATAATATTTACAGTCATATAAAATTATATGATTTTTGAGGTTCGAAAAAATTCCTGACGTTAGCGAAATACATACGGTATATCTAAGCTAGTCAGGACATATTATCATCAATTTTGTTTTTGTTATCCGCATGATCCGCTTGTTACCATCCGCTTATGATAGTTTTCGAAACGAGGTTTTAAGGGGTAACACCACTGTAGAAATTTCAAAAAATTGATTTTTTTTTTATAAGCTTAAAAAATTCTTTGAACCTTTTAAAATACAAAACAAAAAGTTTTATACGTTACCGAAGTTTATTTCATAAATATTTTAAGCTTTTAACCAAGCGTTCGTGACTGCTACCTAACGACTTCTCCAAATTTCCAAACTTTAAACGCGTTTTTCTCAAAACACGTTTTCTGAAATTGGCACGCAGCATAACTCAAACAATTTTAAATATTTTTAATCAGGTTTTTCACTACGTCTGTATAATAACCTTCTTAAGAGAAAAGCGTAGGGGATTTTCGATAGATTTATTTAAACGATTGTTATAATTATTTAAGTGCCGTTTTTTTAGACCAAAATAGAGTTTTTCCTTCAAATGCTTGCTAATTCCACAAAAATAAATATTTTTTAAATCCCCTACGTGTTTCTCTAGCTATTTTTATCTAGATTAAGAAAAAAAATGTTTCTTTGTTCCAGATTAAAATTTGCACCCTCTGTGCTGCGTGCCGCGGAGCTCCTTCAAGAGAAACCACATTACAAAAATGTCTCCAATGCCGCCATTTTGTAAAATTTTTCGATCAAACTTTGTAGTTTTGTATTTTAGTATATAATTAATAATAACTTCCCAAATCAGAGTGATTGTTTTCCCTTTCCTTCTATACAAAAAAATTCTTTAAAAATCGTGTTTATTTTACGCGTGTACAGTGGTGTTACCCCTTAAATACTCATTCCATGATATCGATATGGTGGGCAAAAAGTAAGGTGAATTTGGTTGTAAAATGAAAAATCTTTATTTATTCTTGTAAATCAATTTCATCCCCTTCAAAATAATCCCCTCTCGATGAAATACACTTATGCCAACGTTTTTCCAATCCCCGAAACATGCCAAATAGTCCATTTCCGGTATAGCCATCAGCACCTTCTTCGATTCAGCTTTTATCTTCTCAATCGACTCGAAACGCGTTCCCCGGAGTGGTCTCTTGAGTTTTGGGAATAGCCAGAAGTCACACGGAGCCAAATCAGGCGAATACGGTGGTTGCGGAACGATAATCGTGGAATTTTTGGCGAAATGGTCACGAAGAACGAGTGCAGTGTGAGACGGTGCATTATCGTGATGCAAAAACCAAGAGTTGTTGGCCCACAATTCTGGTCTTTTTAGACGAATTGCTTCACGTAAACGACGCATAACGCTCAAATAATATTCTTATTAACAGTTTCGAAAAATGCACTCTTGGTCGTTTGGTAAATACAAGCGTAAATATATTACTGATAATGACATTCACATGAAAGTTGGCCCAGATGTTATTAACAGTGCTGCCAACTCATGAAAAAAATAACTAGAGCGAAATTTTAATGCCGCGAAGTTTGTCAAATAAATTCACCTTACTTTTTGCCCACAGTAGTATATATACAAAACAATTTTGTACCTTTATCCAGGAACAAATAAATTACAATAGTATCCCTTGAAAAGTCTTTCCTTAACCCCCTTGGAGTTTCCCAGTGGATTATTATGAAAGATGCAGTAATGCATTCCTCAACCTCATCTTCCTGTTTTATAAAAATTTAGAAAATATTGTTGAACTCTCCTCCTACGAAATAAAGTATACGCAATGGATAACTTTGGACACCATTTGAAGTTTCCCAGCATATTAACATTATTACATTAAATCTATAGTTTCAATTTCAGGGGTATATACAATTTTTCATGAATTGCAAAGAAATTTGATTTTTGTTGCACAGTGGAATCAGTTGCTAGAAAAGGCCAACAGAGACGTTAGCAATTAAACAGCTAACAAATTCCAACTAAGTGCAACAAAACCGTTGTGCATATTCTATTTGATTTATTAATACTTTAGCTACAGTGAATTACCCTTAACCAATTTTTCTGGCTGTTCCCTCCTTATAAATTCTAAATAGGTTTATTATGCTACCTACCTGTAAGTTCGGCCCTGGCATCACGGTTTCATTATCAGACATCGATACAGTACGGACCCTTTGTAAATCTCCAGCTATATTCGTATTTGATGCGTTCAAATCAGCTCCTTCGATCATGTGCATCGACATGAAGCGATGTATGACAGCCAAGTGCGAGAGTATTTGCTCCGAAGATTCCTCCATTTTACGCAGACGAAATTCAATACTCTGTTAGAGAAATATAAAATACCGTAAGTAAATATAATTTCAACAAATTAAAGCGTTTTAATTTAAAATTATTATTCTAGTAAAAACAATATAAATAGGAGTCTCGAATTTAAAAAAAATTACGAACGTCTGAAAATATTGCGAAGAGGAATAATTTGAAAGTGATGAAAATATCTAGATTCATTAGAAAAAGGAAGTCTAATTTAGTAGAAGTTCATGAAGTGGCCAGTGCTAACATCAAAACTGTTGAAACAATTTAGAACATATTCCAGGTACCTATTGACTTTTCTAAGGACCTCTTCTTTGGAAGGAATTCAGTGCATGAAGAAGCGAACTTAATTTTTCAATATTAGTTAGGTTCATTGGAGGATTGGTTGGTTGACTGTATCTTCACCAATCAAAACGAGGATTGGTTGGTTGACTGTATCTTCACCAATCAAAACGAGAATAATTTAAAATGAAGGTAATGGATACACGTGGAATAAGACCATATAACCGCCACGCTCATTTGATTGGTTGGTCGGTTACGGTGCTTCGGAGTTTATTAACGTTTGGATATATCACTGAGATCAACTTCTTATCGATAGCACCCGAATTCCAGCCTAATTAGTCAATCCAATCGGGTTTTCTGTTGTTGAACCTAATAAGACTGTTACTTGTCTTACCTTATCCCCACCGAGCTATCTTTGCTTTAAGATTGCCCTTAGACCCCATATTATTCAGGCGGCAGGTTCTGTTATAGGGAACTCTATTCTTGCAGCATGTTTTCCTAGTGGACGGTGCCCTGTAGCATTTGCCGCGATTTGCACTTTTTTTTACCTATTTAGCAAATCTGTACCTTCCTCTGCAGTATTTAAGCCATAATTGCCTTTTAGTTATTTATTTGAATAATGTGTTTTAGATTTTTGGGCGCCCATATCAAGGAGAACTGCCGCAGTCTATGCCCAGCCTCGTTGAAGGGGCTGGCTGAATTTGCTAAAAGATGGTTTAAGGGCATATACGGAATTTTTTGCTGAGCGCATCTGTGAAGTGAATTCTCCTAGAGGCCGAAGAATACAGTAAGCCTTAGAAATGTTTTTAAATAAAATAAGGAAAAATTGAAACTCGATAAAAGACTTGTATTAAAAAAGTGTTGCACATTTTTATTGAGTATCATTGGTTTAGCAAGCCATCATGAATCGTTTAACGCCACAACAACGCTTCCAAATTGTGGAAATTTACTTAAAAAATGCGCCTGTTCGCCAAGTTCACTGACGGAATCATCAGCCCTTATTTCTTTCGAAATGGGGAAGAAGCTGCCGGCGAGCGCTATCGAGCCATGCTAACTGATTTTTTGTCTCCAAAAATTCATCAGCTAAACATCGACAATATTTGGTTGCAGCAAGATGGCGCAATTTGTTATAAAGCTCGCCTCACAATCGATTTCTTGCAATATTCAAGCCACCGGAAAAAGTAGTAAAAAATTGGGCGAACCGAATGAATCATGTAACTCGTAGCGTCGACGGGCATATACCGGATATCATATTCAAAAACTAAAGGCCATAAATTTATCTACCAGATTACAGTAAAAACAAGCATTGCAGCACTATTTCTCTTTTGTATTATCATCCGCCCGCGGTAGCCGGTTGGGTTGGTGCGTGACTACCATTTGGAATTCGGAGAGAACGTAGGTTCGAAACTCCTGCATAAGCATCAAAAAATAATAGAAGACGCTTTTTCTAATAGCGGTGTATTTCTGTCATGATAAAGCTCCTCGTAAAAATATCTGCCGTTCGGAGTCGGCTTCTAAAGCTCTTAAAAAAAAACCCAGTAGTTCATCTTCCAACAATAACCTTAAAAATCTAAGTTTCAAATTACGTGCAAATGAAAAAAAAAGCAAAAATTTTCATCAAAATAAGAGTTGTTACAAAAATTTAGAGTAAGCAGTTTTATAGCCCATTGAATTTTAATCCAATAAAATTTAAGATTAAAGTGACCCAAAAATCAGGTTGAGTTTGCCATATTATCCAACTCACCTGCACAGTGGCCGTTTGTACATTCTCCTTTTGATTTATATCCTCAATTTTCTGCGCCAATATTTCAACACGTTCTGTTGTATTTTTAACACGTTCGTCAGTCGACTGATTCAATATAATTTCCTGTTCGTGAAAGAAACCCTCAACGCATTCCTCTTCGAAATCATACAAACGCTCCATATCATCCTTTTCAAGAAATAATTTTAAACCATTGTCACGTTGTACCTCCAATCCTGGTTTGCGGTGAATAGTACAAAGTATTTGTTTTTTGGATTTATTAAAAGTTTTCATTTGCATATTGGTTTGCGGGTGCAGAGACAGAAAGATAGAGAGAGCCAGATTAGGTGCAAGAGATGTTGATTAAATTGCAGGATTTTATGTATTTGTTGTTAGTTGGAATAGGTCAGGCATTACGTATTGTACGATTGTTGATGTGCATATATAGTATGTAGTATAGTTGTTTTTGGCGTTGTAGCGAGTTAAAGTTGACCGAAATTTACAGATGTGTTGTTGTATTTGACATATATAGATTTTCAGTTGAAGTGATGTATTTGACATTTCCAAGTTGTTGAGTTTTTCCGATTGTTGTAACAGATTTGTATTTTCCGCATATCATTTCATTGATACGACAGAAATTAATTATTTCGTTAGATACCACAACAGCATATGCAGATATTTGCAGTTATATTTAAAAAAACAAAAACAAACATACAAGCATTTCATCAGTTTTGTTGTCATAATGCAGTTTCGAAAAACGTTTTTGTTTTTATGAATGAATATATGTGCGTATATATGTTCGTGAGCATGCATTTTTATATTCCATATGTTTGAGCAAATGCGACCGATGGTGCCATTATCACAATCATTGGCACAGCCAACATCGTCATCATCAAAAGTAACAGTAAGTGTTGTGACAAGCGATGATAGCCCATCAAGTGTGGTGAGTATAAATAATTTAAATGTATTGCAATGACAGGATGCAGTTTCGAATGATGTGGCATAAATGGCAAATGTGGCATGTGTGGCCATTGTGAAGTGCAATGATCGCAATTTTCCAAAAATCATTGGCAATGAAATGGAATTTTTCAATAAACATATTGTCGATATTCCATCAAGTGGGGTAGAGTGGGATGATATTAAGGAATTATTTAGTTTCGTTGGTTAGTTTTCACAATGTGGATGATTTTTTTGTTTGTTTTTTATTTTTTTATTTTTTATTAGTTTTGCGTTTGTATTTGAATGCGATGTGTGCAGTGGTGGTCAAATGTGGGTTGTTTTGTTTTATTTTGTTTTTGTTTTTGTTGTTTTGCAATTTCAATATTGTTAGTATTGATATAAAATTTCCAATATGGATAGGTGGGTTTTCGGAGGTTTGTATGTATGTGTGCATGCATGTACATGGGTAAGTACGCATTGAGGTATGTATGTATGTATGTAACAGCCATGAACGACACCGTAAACGGCAGCGCAACAAGAAGAAAAGGAAATATTATTTTAGTTAAATATATTCGAGCGTTAGTATATAAACTCACAGGGAATAAAATTTAATTTTCTCATCCCTCTCTCACCTTTCGCTTTGCGTATACAATACTTGAGCAGCGAGTAGAAATGGCAGAGTGCGATAAATGGTGGTGGTAGTACGGGCTTCTGCTGATACTCCATAACGACAGTGAAACGTTGAAACATCCAAACCTACGCAATAGTTTGCACAAAAGCAAATAATATTAGATACCACCATTCATAGTAGATATTAGCAGCCATTATCCAGGCCGCCATCCAACATCCAGCAAACACACACACAGAGTCAGTAATTAAATGCCGACGACCATGTGACACATTACACAGCGCGCAAGGTGGCGTACATTTAGCAGCAGCGAAATAAAAAGAGAAATAAATTTGCATAGCATTTTCATTAGTTTTTAGTTTAAAAGATAGTGTAAAGTATAGAAAAGAACGAAAGCGTTGAAATGCGAAATTGTGAATAGTGATGCGCACCTGATGCGAAACGGAGTTCACTTCGTTAAAAATATTATTGAAAACAGCAATCAGCAGATTAATCAACAATATGTTGGCAATCAACAGGTACATAGCCATTATGATAGGTGTCACCCAGTGACCTAAAAAGGAGAAAGAAAAATTTTGCATTAAATAAGGAATGTACAATGTTAAATGAAGATAAAGTCAAGGTTCAGCTGCAATCCAACATCTTAAAAATACTACGCCTATAGGTTTTAAATAATAGGGCAAGGTAAAAAATGCAGGTGCGTAGCATTTTGTTTCAATTCTACGAACACATGTTTCATATACGTTCCCGGAGACTCCAGCGCATTTTCTTCTCTAATGAGGCGCGAGGAAGGTTTAGACATCTTGGCCAGATACGGCCGGAAGAAAGGCACAGATTTTCAGCCCAACCCAGCTCTATCTTGGGTTTATTATGGGAACTGGGGTGGTACAGAGATGAGTAGAGGATGTAAAATACCGTGAGATCAAAGTACAAACCCCATTTTTATTCATTCATATAACGACATGTTTTGTTATAAATGCATGATTTTACATATAAAAAAAGGGCATAATTTTAATTTTTAAGGCGAGTCTTAAGTATGTTTATTTGACACAATTATTTTTTCGCATATTCTTTGTTAAATTTACGTCAGAAAATATTTCAAATGATCCGGCAAAACTGTATTCTATAAGTACTCGAAATAAACCGCTTCATACTATCATGGCTCTTCAAAAAACAGGGCAGATATTTCAGAAAAAAAAACACTAGAAGCAGCAGGTCAATCACTAAACGCTGCTTTAGAAATTGTAAGTGCAACTACTTATAAAAACAAGTCGAAGCTGCAAATGTTGATGCAGTATTTTAAAAAATTTACTCCATGTGGTTTCGAAATATTGAAAAACATTAGAAATTGCTGCAAAAACACACGACAAAAACTTTACTGTTTCAGAGCTTTCCTCTTTCAAGTATGTATCCAATACATGTTCGGTGTTTAAAATTTTTTGTAATTTTTTATTTCACAATAATAACATGAACTGAATTTATTTTTTATTTTCGTGTTATAGGTATATCATGTTATCCATGAATTGAATTTATGTGATTTTCCTAATTACATACATATACAACATGCATATAATAATGTTATGTGAAGCCACATGTGCTTTCATTTTAATAATAAGAAGTTTATATTTTTATAATTTATTTTATAAAAGCAAATAATTGTTTAAATTTGTGATTTATTGCAGCACGTTAAGAACATATTTTTATTTTGAGAAATCATTTAATAGCCACCAATTAAAAATTTGAGCAGTTCTCACCAACCCATTCCGCTACGGTGGCCGCCATATGGTTTAGGAGGCCTAAAAATAGCATATTTTATGGATTTTTTTTTAAGAAGGCATAGAAATCCTAAGTTACCCAGACTTAAATATGTGGGAAAATCTTTAATAAGTAATATTAGGTCGAGTAGAAAGGTCTCTTATTTCAAAGATGTATTTAACATTAAGGAATTTTCATGATTTCTGATAATAGTATAAAGGGTTTTCCAAGAGAGGTGTTATTCCCGTAAAAGATCAATGGTTTCGTTGCTTGTGTGGCACGTAGCGCCGTATTGTTGAAAATAAACGTTGCCCAGATCAATACCATCCAATTCCGGTCATAAAAAATCGTTAATCATTTCTCGATAGCGCAATCCATTCACCATAACTGTTGCTCCAGCTTCATTTTCGAAAAAGTAAGATGCAATGACTCCGCCGGACCATAAACCGCATCAAACATTCACACGTTGAGGATAGAGAGACTTTTCAACAATAACTCTTGGTTTTCCTGAGCCCCAGATCCGATAATTTTGCTTGTTGACGAAGTCACCGAGGTGGAAATGGGTCTCATCATTCAAGATAAATTTTTGCGAAGAAATTCCGGATCATTTTCATGCATTTCAACGAGCAAATCAGCAAAGACACGATGTTGTTGATGATCGGTCGGCATGAGTTCTTGTGTTAACTGGACTTTATAAGCCTTAAGAAGCAAATCTTTATGCAAAATACGGTGTAATGAAGTTAGTGGAATGCCTAATTCCAAAGAATGTCGAGGAATGTACCAACCTGCGTTTTCTTCAACACTTTCGGCTACAACAGCAATATTTTCGGATGTTCTTGAGCGACGTGCACGGCACATCACTAACTGCTCCCAACAGCTCGAATTTTTCCACCAATTTCTGTATTGCGATCCGACAAGGTGCTTCACGATCACCCACAAATGTTCGAGTTTTACGAACCGTCTCTGCCAAATTTTCACCATTTTTATAGTGAATTTTAGTAACTTCAATGCGTTTAAGCGTGTCTCGCCATTTTTATTAATGGCGTAGTTTCTACTTATCAAATATCAAAAAATTACAGTTTCAAAAGTAACATCTACCGAAATAGCGGAGCATTCAAAATAATACCTGTTATTGGAAAACCCTATACATATATGTATACATTTTTTTTTATCTGTTGTTTTTTAACGCAGTGTAAACAGAGAGCCAAGTAACCAAGCTAAAAGACTTAAACACATTTGGTCTTAGATTGAAATAATTCACAATGAATAGCTCCCACCAGGAATTCTACTATCAAAAACCATTCATATTGCTCTAGACGATCGACCAGAAGCTCCGATAGCTCAGGCTTTACGCCTTTTCAAGAATTTGAATTTTTTTTTATATAAAACTTACCTCAAAGGAGGCTTGTGAAAATGACCTGGCCAAATTTTTGACTAAATACACGAGGACCCAATCAATAACAGAATTATGAAATCGCAGTCAAGATGGAAAAAGTAGTCGAACAAAACGGCGCATATTTGATCCAAAGCGGATAATTCTAACCATATTGTTTTCATGGTTGAAATATAGAGTACCAGCGCTCAGAACTTTTTACTGGTCTTACGTTTATTTTATTCTTTGACAATTTCTATAAACTTAAAATCGTGTCTATTAAGAATTTAAATACAATAATTATAGGAATTTACTTTAAATAAAGCTATAAGCATTTCTCCATCGACTCACCTGTGGGGCATGGCTTCTGATGCGGCTCCTCACCGCACGGTGGATCAATATCATCGGCAAACACCTCACCGTACAACATGAAGTAAGGCTGATAGTAAACCTGGGAATAAATTAGAAAAACAAACAAACAAAAATCAATTAAAAATTCTGAACGCAAAATGACACAAGATTAAAACGATTACGACGCGCTGGGAGTTGGCATGGATGAGGAGACAGATAGAGAAATACACACAGAGGCACAACAAGAAGATAAAAACGACGACAATTTCCGTAAGATGAGGCGTTGGTAAAGGACATAGCAGGGAGGAAGCGATTGGAAACAGACGTTTACATACAGGTATACACAACCCAGCGAAAGAGAAATAGAGGGAGCATATACATACTATACACCTGTGTACATATACATAGCACTAATACACATCTAAATAGTTAATTTCACAAAAGCAATTACAAATCAATTGGAGATACTACTCGTATTGATACTGATGTATGTGTGTATTAAGTTATGTAGGCTAACTAAATAGTTACGTTTTCATCTACGAGAATATCATAAAGTTAAATATTATATATATTTATGTACACATATTCATTAAATCAGGTAGTATTTATGTAATAAATTTATACTCATAATTAAAATCACAATCTGACGGTAGCGCTGAAGCCAAACAAAATAAACAGAGAAGGAGCAGTAATACATAAAATATAAACGGATAAATTCTACGAGCTGATGTTTAATATCACAGCAAATCAATCAACAACGGTCCAATTGTGCATTCATTTATTTTTTACCATCACGGGTATTGCTCAACATCCACTAGAATAGCTTTGTGGTTTCATGTATCTATGAATGTTTGTATGTGTTTTTATAGCATACCATCCTGGCCAATTCATTTTCCTATTCGCTGTCATTTAAGTGTTCAATGAATTGTAATCGACAATCGTTGGCTTGCATAAATGAGCAGATTTATACGATATTGGTTGGCTGTCAAATACATATCTATATACTAATACAGACATACTAGATATAGCTATACTTATAATTACATATATTATATTCGAATTCATCCCCAGGCACAGCCAGGATGTTACAGTAGCAACTAGCAGAGAAAATTAATTTCGAATAGGAAATGTTTGATTAACCCTGCAGTAGTCGCGCGGTCTACATATGTAATCCACCATTGTTAAATTTTAAATTTCTTGAAAATCTTGCATCGATTTCATCGGAGGTTTTTGCTACTTGTAACTAACAAATAGAGAGTCACTCTCAGTGTTCCGCTGTTAATTGTCGTGTGTAGTTATGTCGCTAGAGGTTCGTGAAATATTCATGGTCTACGTATGTATGCCGCGCGACCGATTACGTAAGTATTTTAAATTAGGTTTTATGCTAATAGTTAGTTATACTTTGTAAAGAAAAGTGGACTTTTGGCATACTTTTTCATTTTACAATTTTGTGGAACTTTTCTGATAATATTTGCATATGTATGCTACTCTGCTGAAATGACTTTGGACGAACAACTCTTGTCTTTCAGAGGGCGTTGTTCTTTTCGGCAGTATATTCCAAGTAAACCTGCTAAGTATGGACTGAAAGTTTTTGCACTTGTAGATGTTCATTACCCATACACCTATAACTTAGAAATTTACGCCGGCCAACAGCCCGAAGGTCCATTTCGGTTAAGCAACGAGAGATCTGATATCGTGATGAGAATGGGGCAACCAATTTTGAATAGACATATCAATATTACTATGGACTATTGGTTTTCCTCTCTGAAAATAGCAAAGCAGTGATTTGATAATGGAATTACAATGGTTCCTACCGTTCGAAAAGATAAAAGAGAAGTTCCCCGGGAATTTAGAATAGCCAGAGGCAATCCAATATGCTCCTCAAGATTTGGATTTCACTCTCCATATACTCTGGTTTCTTATGTACTAAAAGCCAACAAAGTGGTAATAGCTATGTCTACAATGCACAACAATACAGCGATTTTGATTCTGATACCGGAGATCAACGGAAGCCCGAAATAATATTATAACATACTACGAGTATAATCGCACTAAAATGGCGTTGATCTGGTTGACAAGATTGATTCTCTTTATGACTTATCTAGGAATTCGAGAAGGTGGCCGCTGACTAAGTTCTATAATCTTGTGAACCTCAGTGCTCTCAACACATTATGCATTTACACTGCAAACAGTAACTATGAATGTGTCAAAAGGCGTGATTTTCTCATAGACTTAGCCTTGTCTTGAATGAAACCACTGGTTCACCAAAGATTAACACGTACCACGCTACCTAGAATACTGTTCGTCATGTTTCGAAAACAATTAAAACATCTCAATTATCTTCTGGTTATTTTATATATATTTTATACTTTTGTGAAGTATCTTAATTTTTTGTTAAAAAATGAAGTTTTGGTTTTTAATTATTTTATGTAAGAACAGAAAGTTTGTTTATGTTAGTTTTTATTAATATTAATAAATTAAACAAAAAGAAGAATATTTAAGACAAAAGCAATGGAAGAATTAAATATTTATGTTTTGTATTTTTAATTTTAAAATGGATTACATATGTAGACCGCGCGACCAATTACGTCAGTTTCAGGGGCGCGACTACAGTAGGGTTAAAATGATGAGCATGAGTTTGAAATATAAAAAATCTTAAAGAATAAGAACATTCATCAAGAAGGTTGCTGCCGTTGAGTATATAGGAAATGTCTTGTAAGACATGTCTTTTTTATGTGATTGCAGGGAACATCTGACTTTTTAGTCAGTTTAAGTGATAACTTTCTGCAGAAATGTTTTCCCCTCGGATGAGCCGCAATGACGACTCTAGGAAAAATAAGGTCAATTTGATAGACATTTTTGTATTATAAATGTATATACAGGGTGTTTTGTTACCGATCACAGAAACTTTGAGGATACAAGCTCTAATTAATTTTATTAAGTGGACAGAAACTTAAAAGCTGTTCAATTCCAAGCCAGGAATAGTAGTCATTTTTATTTTTGCTCCGTTTCAGGGGGTAAGCCACTGAAAAAACTAAAAAAAATTGCTTTTTATGCAACTGGATGTAAAAATAGAACAAATATTAATTGATTGACTGTACCTATTATTCATATTACTATTACATTTCTCTCTAAAATTGAAGCACATTTTTTAAATTCTTAAATTGTATACCAAACAAATAAATAAAAATAAGAGTAATCGATGCTTCGCTAGCAAATTTAATTGTATATTTTAAGTCGGATCCACTAAGCACAAACCGATAGAATACAAATTTTATATTGTATCAAAACCATTTTGGAATAAAAAATCGAAAGATATTTAAAGTTGTTCATACAAATTTAGAAACCTGAACTCTGAACTCACTCTTAGTTTAATATTATTAAATGCAACGGTTTCCCTCCTTACGACTAACTGACACGAGAGGGGGGCGGCTCATTATTGGAAAGGCAGGAGTACGCTAGGCATTGAGATTTAAAAATGTCAAGCTACAAAGAAAAAATTATACAACTGCACAAAATGTTAAGTATATAATATTTTATCGTGAATCATTTATTGAAAGAGGATAGTATCGTTTTTAGGTGGTAAAAAGCGGGTCAGCGATATCAGAGATGCTGGAATGAAAACCAAAGTTTTGACAACGAAATTTGTTTTTTAGATGGCTTAAAAAAAAGAGGCCTACATTATCTTGATACTCGGGACAGAATAAATATTAAGGCTAACTTCAGCCAGGAGAAACGAGCTAAAAATTTAGCCTGGGAGTAGTTTCATCAAAAATAGCATTGCTAGCATTTGCTACGACTAACAAGAGCGGGAAGATTGATAAACTTTAGACGAGTATTGTATAGGCGAAGATCAGAAAAGCAGATCACAAGGGGAAGATCACAAAAACTATAAAGTATTTTTGAATAGATGTTAACTTGTCTATGTAAATTTGGTGTTGCGCCTAGGTATCTTAAATACCAGTTAGAAAGTATAAATATGTAAGTAAAGGAAAAAGGTGTTGCCTTAAGCGCGGTAAGTAGTTAGCCTGCGGTTTTGGGAGTACACCAAGCACGAGTATATCTTAGAGTATTTATTATTCCTCTAAGTTCAAGTCCAAGTTCCTCTGTGAATGCCCTGCCGCCCTATGGAAGGACAGAATGTTAACCCTGGGCAAACCGCTGTTCGAGAGTCTTGAGCAACTGTCTTGCTTAGACGTCAACAACCTAATAAGGTTCCTAAACCGCACAGACTGGATATAGTCCTGCTGCAAATAACTGTTAAACAATTTGGTAACGAGGATGTGGCAACAAAATGGTGCGGAAGCGCTAGTTGGATTCTGGATGAATCACCACTCTAACCAACCAACCAACCCAAGTTCAAGGTCTGTACCAAAGTAGTAAAGAATAAGAAAGCACGCACAAAAGCAATGCTGTAGAAAAAGCTTGATGAATAAAATTCGTACGAAGTTTCTATACTTTTTCTACATTTAGTCAGGTTATTTTTCTTAATGCTGAATTATACCGGAAACATCAATGTTATTTAAAAAAAAATCTTACGTGACAATGAAAAACTGATAATGCAGAATTACCAACTTTTCGTAATAGTATAGTATACCGCACATATCGGTTTTCGCATGCACGAGAGCTATTGTTTCATGGTCTTACAAGTCATTCAAAATCTACCTAATCTTAAGAACAAATGTAAAACAAAGCATTAAAATATATATTATATTTCACTTAGTTGTTTAAAAGAAAAATAATAGTAGATAATTATTCTACTTATAGGCCAAAGCACTGATTACTGGGGTCTTCGGCTTAAAAAATATATTTTATATACACAATCTATCTACAAAATATCAGCTCTCAGTCGAATAACTTCATTAGCATAATTCATGCAAAAATCGCACATAAATACATTCACCAAAGGAGAGCAAAAAATCTAAATCAAACAACTTGTAGCTCTGCAGTAAAAGCGTCAAAGGATATTTAGCATAGAATATTTATGAACTGTTGCATAGCGAAAATACTGACGCAGTAAAATGGAAAATACGAAAATTTGCAAATATGTATGGAAAAGGAAAAACAAAAAAACCAACACAAAACAAAAAACACATTGAAGAAAATGTAGCAAACTGTTGATCGCTTCATGCTTGATAAGCGGCGTTGAAAGCGAAAGTGAAGGGAGAAAAAATAAGTAAGAAATAAAATATGTAAATTTTATAAAAAAGAAAAGTAAAATGCGAAAAATGGAAGGAGCATAAAAAGAAATAGAAAAAGGAGAACAACTGTTGGCAAATAAATGAAATAAATTTAAAAAAATGTAAGCAGGCGGATAGATACATCGATGCACGAAAGCAATAATTCAGCTGAAAGCATAAAGGAAGTTAGGGAAGAGAGTTTTTTAAAGCGCTTTATGAATAAAAAAAAAAGAAAATAATTAAGCCCTCTTGTGGAGGGGTTAGTACCTAAGAATAGCAGTTAATTTGGTGTAAAATCTGTGAAAGCTTTAATAAGTGGATGTGCGTCCTAGTGTACATTGGCATGAGTGTAGTGCTGATTGACTGAATGCATGAAAAGCTCGAAACGACAGTTATATAGGCAAGTACATACATAGAAATTAATAATAGAGTACACACATACATATTTACGAGTAAGATTTTAACTCTTAGAGGAGCCAGAGAGAGGAGGAACTCAATTTATTTGTAATATTTTCAAATGCTTTACTGGCAATCTCATGCAATAGTATTATTTTTACTATTTACTTTTTTTGTTTACTGTTGTTGTATGAAGTCTGTCCAATATATTTATAAATAAGTGTTCATATGCATAGCTATTTAGTAGTTAGTTTTATATTTAGTTTCACAGATAGGATAGGCTTACTAATACATATTACTAAAGTGGTTAAATATTATAGCCCCTAGAAGCAACTCCACTGCATTCGGTTTTTAAGGTATTGATCAATTTATCAATGAATAAGAAATGATCAGTGTACAAGTACATGGTGTTTCAACAAGAGGTTCCATTTCAAAATATTCAAAAAAATGGCATAATATTGTTTTTAACCGAAATGATTGTTTCTAAGAGAATACTTTGCCTAATTTTAAATGTTATTATTCTTATTTTTTGTTATTCGTAAGTTGTATAAAAAAAACTATTATACTTATGATTTATATCAAATATTTTCATGTACTAGCAATAAAATTATATTTTTAATTATTTTATGCTGTAGTTTTTTTGCTGGAAAAGTGTAGTGCTTAGTAAACAGCAAACATATTATCATTTTGGCAGCAGCCTTACTAAGCCTAGCCTAGTTAGATGTCCCACAAAGTGTTGACAGAGTCGGACTATAGGAAGAGTGGTGTTTGGTGAGTTGGTTTAAGCGGACATGTGAGGAAATGAATAGCACCGTGTGAGTATCCTTCACAAATAGAGGTCACGTTAAATATGTCGGAGTCGATTCGAGGTAAATTGGATTTCAATCCACTGCAACATCCCGAACTTAGTTGCGTCAATGTTACGCGGGTCTCACCACACAACTCAATCTCTTGGTGTGCCATGGCTGGTAGTTAATCTCCGATTCTTGCATTCATGGGGCGACAGTATACGAGGTTAATTTATAGCTTGTCTGAATTGGATTCAGTGGTTGGCATACATATACTTATATATACATTATGAAATGTTTTATTTTAGTTTACGGAGGTGATTCGGAGGCTCTACTTGTAGCAGATGACTAAAGTGCAAGACCAACGAATTCCTTTGCACAGTCTGTCGATGAGTCCGAAAATCCAATATTTTTTGTCATTTAGTTTTAGAGATATCACAAAAAATTGGCTTTGGATTAAAGAAAAAAAGATAGCCGAATGGGTTGGTGCGTGACTACCATTCGAAATTCACAGAGAGAACGTAGGTTCGAATCTCGGTGAAACGCCAAAAATTAAGAAAAAGTTTTTTCTAATAGCGGTCGCCCCTCGGCAGGCAATGGCAAACCTTCGAGTGTATTTCTGCCACGAAAAAGTTTCTCATAAAAATATCTGTCGTTCGGAGTCGGCTTAAAAAACTGTAGGTCCCTCCATTTGTGGAACAACATCAAGACGCACACCACAAATAGGAGGAGAAGCTCGGTCATACATTCAGAAAAGGTGTTCCCGCCAATTATATGTATATATATATATACAGGGTGAACGATATGAAGTGTTACCTATTTAAAACACCATAACTTTCCTGTATGAAATTAGTTTTTATTGATTTCAAAGACAAAATTGTTTAAAAATGATTACAATTTTAGCATATATTCACTTTAGCTCGATATGACCACCTTTTGCCTTGGCTATAGCCTTCAAACGGTCAAAAAATTAGTTGCATGCTGCACGAATGTGATCTTGAGGTATTTTGGCCTATTCTCGTATCACTTTTTTCAGCGCATCCATACTGGCATATTTTTTAGTCCTCACCTTGCTCTCCAAAATGGAGCAGATGGAATAGTCCATCAGATTTGCGTCTAGCGAATTCGAAAGTCATTGTGTGGACGAAATGAAGTGTGGAACTTGATTTTTTAACTATTCTTGGTTCACACGAGCTTTATGAGACGGTGCCGAGTCCTGTTGGAACGTCCATGGTTTACGACCGAAATTTTTGCGTGTCCACGGCTCTGAAGCCGCTTCTAAAACATTTTCCCGATAATAAGTCGCATTCAATTTGACACCAGGCCCGATAAAAACGATTGAAACCAAAAATATCTGGATTTTCGGACTCAGTGACTTGTTTATATAGGAATTAGATGGGCTGGTTCTTGAATATAAAAATCATTAATTATTTTTAAGAATATGGGTTAACCCAGCCATGGCAGCACTTATTTGAACTATCATTGGTTCACAAAAAAAAAAAAACAGAGAACAAAATAAAATTTGCGCAGAAGCTCCCGCAAGGCAACGCTAGAGCGATTTCGTACGGTAATCCCTATTTTTATTTAAATGGAAGTGTAAATAAGAAAAAATGCGGTTATTCGTCACGGTAAGGACATAAGACAGAATTGCCAAGCAGGGGAATAATTGGACGAACATTTTTTTAAATCGTTGAGGTCAAGCAATTTCCATGCACGGTGCCTCTTATGTATGACTCTTAGTACATACACATGGTTTCCACAAGGTGGCGCCACGCCGCACACGGCCAAAGAGACAATGAATTGGCCAGATTCCAGGAGAGTATCCGAAGTAACGGTCATAAATTTATTCAGTTATTTATTTAAGTCTACGAATTTCATTCTTACAGACTATGATGCAGAAGTTCAGGGATTGAATGGCATATTTGAGAAAAATTGTTTGGAGACCTACCAAATAATGCATATACATACAGATAGAAACTTGAACTTTGTATTAGTTATTGAAAAAAACTTTTATCATTATCACTTCTCTTTTAATTTAGCTTTTAATTCCTAATTCTTCCACCCTGTATTTATTTGAGCTTCTTAGCTCGTAAGGTTTGTTAGCGCACATCGATGAGGTGCCGGCAATCACCTTTTGATGAAGGGTGAATCTTGTAATGAGTTCTTCTCGATGTTACGCGTTGTGCATGAAAATCCTTGGCCCTTATCAGGAAAGAACTTAACCAAATGTAATCTCAGTTCGTCACCACTAGCGATTGTTTTACTACAGGGTCCGGCACTCGAAGTGTAACCAATTAATAAGGTCATAAATTTAGTTTGGAAAATTACTTTTATTCCATTCAAAGTAAAACATGTGTGAAAATAGTACAAAATTATGAATCAATTTACTTTTGCTCGATATGACCACCTTTTGCCTTGATTTGGCCTTGATACGGTTCAGAAACGAATCGCCAGCTGCCCGAATGTGTCTTATAGGTACAATATTTTGGCCCACTCGCAGAAAGTAGCTTTTTTCAGCGCCTCTAGACTGGTGAATCGTTTATTTCGGACCTTGCTCTCAAAAATGGACCAAAGAGAATAATTCATTGGATTCGCGTCTGGTGAATTTGAGACCCATTGTGTGGACGTTATGAACGTTGTTTTTTAGCCATTCTTGGTTCACTCGAGTTTTGTAAGACGGTGCCGAGTCCTGTGGAAACGTCCGTGGCCTGCCACAGAAATGTTAGTCTGCCCACGGCTTCAAAGCATCGTTCAGAATACTTTCCCGATAATATTTCGCATTTACCTTGACGCCAGGCTCGATGAAAACGATTGGAGAGCGCCCATCTGTGTTTACAGCGGCCCACACCATAATCTATAGCGGCTGCTGCCTCCTGGTGGCCAATCAACGACTCAAATTCTCGTATGAACCGTCGATCAAATAAACCCTATCGTATCGGAGTTTACGAATTGCTCAATTTGAAAAATTTTCTAGTCGGAAAACACAATGTTCGGAAATTGACGGCCAAGCGAAGCAACTCCTTCGCTTTCTTAAGTCTGACTTGTTGCTGCTTTGGTGTGAGATCATGCACCTTTTGGATCTTGTAAGAGCTTTGCATTGAGATAATTTTCAGTATACGACGGATGCTATGGTCAGATATTTTCAGTTCTTTCGCCATTTGACTGGCACTTCGTTGGGGATATCGCTCAAGTCGCTTCTTCACTTTTTGAACCATTTCACGTGACGTTGCAGTCCTTTGATGACCACCTCCATGACATTTGGCGATGCTACCAGTATCATTGCAGGTGCGATAAACAAAAACTTTATTTAATTTAAGGTACTCGAGCTCACGAAGAATCGCTGGTTGTGATTTTCCAGCCAAATATAATGCAATCACACTATTACGTTTGAAATCCATTACTGATTTTCTTTTTTCACGTTTACTCTCAAAAAATGCTTCTGCGCTTGTAAACAATACTCCGGACTGTCATTTAGCCAACTAACAGACAGTTGATGCCCGTGCATCAGCTCCGCGAGCGGTCCGAAGTTGGTTACACTTCGAGTGCCGGACCCGGTATAGAGCCTGTTAACTAAATACAGCTACATTTTGAAGACCAGTCATCAAAGTGTTTTCACATTTTTTGTTTTTAACAAATCCTTCCAATTTCAATTAAACAACTGAGCAACTGAGTAATAGAATAACACAAAGACGGTTGGTAGCTCTAACATTGGCAATTGAAAACTTGGGGACTAGTTTGAACGTAAATTCTTGTTGAAACACACAGCACTTTCAAAATTTTAAAATAACATAAAAAATATTGCTAAAATAGGTCTTGGTTTCTAATCTCTTTTCCGGTGTAATTTTTTTATCCCGAAAATAGGTAGTGAGAAAAGCTATTTAGGAAAGCAAAGAAAATGTAGAATTTTGCACTTTTATTCTCAAAAGCAATTTTTTATTGAACACAGTAAATCATAACCCTTTTTCAGCTCCAGTTATTCTATATACTGACACGCGCTATATACATACAAGTACATGTCTATACATAATTATTCGATAAGCACATCAACAAATTCCACGCAAGGCAAAAATTATCGAAAATAGATAGGGAAAAAATAATCCGTATAATCAAACAGTTGTCGCTATTTCATTCACATTAAGAAGACAATTTCGTTCCTCTAATACATATGTGGACAGACGATCATTACTATAAGTATTAAGTACATATCAATTATTATTTGTTTGTATTATATGAATTTAGTATTTAGCAAACCAGCGTGAATGGGTCTATAAAATTTGTGTACATTTGTCAAATTGCCGCTCAAGGTGTTCAAAATGTCGCCTCTTGGCAAGTTTTGCGTTGATTGTGGTATTGCCGATGACGCAGTTGTTGTTGTAGAAGGTGTAATCCTAGTTGTGGTTGTTGTGGCCGAAGAACGATGCAAACCACCCTGTCCATAGCCAGGTATGCGGGCATTATGCGAGCGACTATTATGACCCAACGCCCCCAAGAAACCGGGTGCTATAATCGAACCAGCGATCAACTGGCCATTGGGCGGATGACGATGACGAACATGACAATGATTTTTCAAATGTTCAGTTCAAGGTTTTACATTTTTTCGATTGTTTGCATAAAAAAAAAGTAAAAGTGTGCAATTTTGTACAAACATACAAATGTGCATATGTGTTTTTGTTGTAGTTTATTTGGTAATTTATATTGTTGGCAATATTGACAAAAGACAAGAAAAATTAGAAGTAGAAACGATTGAAAGAGAAAATACAAAATCAATATGCGGTGTTCTCTTTACAACTCTTTTTATATACTTATATACGACATATACATATGTACAAATGTACTTGAAGTTAGTTTTCAATTATTATTTCTTATATACTTATGTATGTACTCCATTATTTATAACTATATATATGTAACTTTAAGTTTTCTGTTGCAAAGTTATTGCAAAAAGTTAAAAACAAAACTAAATCAAAGTACGTATGTATGTATAAAAAACTAGGAAAGTATAGCACAGATTACAACTCACAGAAATACCTGTAAATATGTCAGAGAGCTGAGTTTGAGTGTTTCTTGTTGAGCCACGGGCATAGACACACACACTAATACGTAAATGCATTCAATTCACACAACGCCGCTATTGGAAAAAGACGGCGCTTTCGCCTCATATGGCACATGTGCATACATATATTACTACACCTATTACCCTACATACAGCACCATTTTTGGGGCATCCTTTTACAATTCGCACACCTAATTCAGCTACACGTTTTTGATTTGGTTGAATTTTGGAATATTTTTATGGGTTCTCTATCAAACCAAGAACTACGTAGTTGAGGATTTTTCTGTTTTTTTATGTTTTGGATTTTTGGTTTTTTTATTTTATGAGCCCAAGGTCGGTTGAAAACAAGAAATTTAATTATTTATCGATACTTCAACCTCAACTGGAAATCATCGTCAAAAACTATTGGCTGAGCCTGGTCGAATAGAAAAATCAAAATTGTAAGCGTTTGATGCTTTTTGGTTGGCAGACTAATTTTCAAAAATGCACATATATATAAATAATAATAATATATAATACTGAAATAGTAATAATAACGGATAATAGTACCGAATTAAACTCTGTCTAATAAAAGCGTGACCGCCATAACGGCGGCCGCCGTAGCCGAATGGGTTGGTGCGTGACTACCATCCGGAATTCACAGAGAGAACGTAGGTGAAACACCAAACTTAAGAAAAACATTTTTCTAATAGCGGTCGCCCTTCGGCAGGCAATGGCAAACCTCCGAGTGTATTTCTGCCATGAAAAAGCTCCTCATAAAAATATCTGCCGTTCGGAGTCGGCTTAAAAAACTGTAGGTCCCTCCATTTGTGGAACAACATCAAGACGCACACCACAAATAGGAGGAGGAGCTCGGCTAAACACCCAAAAAGGGTGTACTCGCCAATTATATATACCTATATATACTATATGCATCGTCCGCCAGTTGTGTACATCTTTTCGAGAAAATCGGTAAGCCTATTGAGTGCCAAACTGAATTGATGGACATTTTCACCGCAGCCCAAGCAGGTTTTTTGTTAAAAAGCGATGTGGAAATAGTATATAGTATATTGATTTCTCATCGATCGTCGGCCGTTCACTAATTTTGACGAACAAGTACATAACTTTTGTA
>JAYXIM010045829.1:0-26292 GCA_037575425.1 Anastrepha fraterculus
TCGTGCTTGTTTCTTTCATCTGTCATAGATGAGTCAATTGAGAGAAGGGAGACTATTAGGAAAAATGTATTTTAAGGGAAAAATTAAATAAAAAACACATAATAAAATGGTGTTTAAAAGTTAGACAGCCTACTTGAATGCAACCCTGGATGGATGGAATAATTAATTAACAATTTTTCCATAAGCTTACAATTTTTCCACGGCATCACTAGGTGCAAAACTGGGAGGACACCTCTAAAATTAACGTAAATGTGTATGCAAGTTTATTCAAACCATCGAATATTGTCAAGGATTCCTAGTAATTCCCATGTGCCACCCCTCATATACTAGCATTATTTAAATTTAAATGATGTGCGAATTAATAGGATATTCACTTAAGTTTAGAATACTCTCAAAAATATTTCTCGTTTAGACACATTTTATAACTCATCCGTAGTTGTACAAAAGCAGAAATTGCGCATCATCCATACATTCACTCTACAGCTTGTTTACCACTCCACATATTCACAATTTGGTCTGTGTACACAACTGAATGTTGAAAGTTGAAAATTGTAAGAAAATGTGAATTTATACACAAACCAACAAACAAATAAAAGAAAATAAAAACGAAGTAACAGAAAAACAAGGGCACTAATGAAAAAATCTGAATATTTTATGAATTTCTGTTGCAGCCACTTACCTCTTTAATTAAACCCCATGTTGGCTCGTTGCCCGGATGGCGTATGGCCTGACGGCTGACGCCAAAACTCATTAGTACCACAGCTAAGAGCACAACAAAATAAATCATGTTCTTAACCATTTTGCCCATCATGGTGACCAAGGGACCTGTAAAAAGAAAAAAAAAATATTGGAGAAAGTGAAAAAAAGGAAAAAATTTGTGTGCCAGTATTTAGATAAATATAGAAGATGAAAAAATAAAATAAATGCATGTAATGAAGACATACGAGAATGTGTGCTAATGAGAGCACCTGTGTTAAATAATGCAGATATATTAATAATATTGTTTATTTTTGTTGAGGAGTTAAGGTTAGTCAAAGAGTCAAATTGTTTCTACATGAAGTCGCTTGTGTAAGTAATGACGATCATTTTGAACCCAAAATCATTAAAATCGGTTCATTTTTGACTAAGTTATGAGCATTTAAAAAAAAAAATTCTTATACCTATAATGAAAAAAAAATCGATTTTGAGCCGAAGAACAAAATTGCAGATAAATCTTGATACAAATTTTTTTCGGGCGAACAAAAAAATACGTGTCTCATTATTTTGACCAGAGAGCAACATATTTGAGTTACATCGAAATCGAAGAACATGACCAGAATTATAAAATCTAAACTCCCAGAGGAAGAAGCGGCCTCCTTTCCTTGGGGAACGACTGGTGCGCCTTCTTAAACTAGGCCAAAATCACTCAAGCGGTTATTGCGCCAAACAAGGCATTTTGTAAAAAAAAATATAAAAAAAATTCAGTGACAACACTATTTAAAGTTTATACCGAAAATTTGTCAATTCCGGTAGTCCAAGCTATAGTAACGTACAAAACGGTTCAGTGAAAATACCAAGTCGTACGAGCCAGTGTTTAGGAATCTCCAACAATGTCGAGAGTACGTTATTCTCAGGAAGTAAACATCCCTCGAGCAACTCTCAGACGCTTAATTCGCAGCGATTTTTTCGTGAAAATTACATTTTAGGTTTCAACGTGCAATACAGCGCGATCTACATTCAATTTATTCCGTTTATTCATTGATTCACTTATTGTTCTCGAAGAGATTGATATTGAAAATTGTCAATTTTCTCACACGCAGATCACCCGATTTAAAGTCAAAAATCTTTGAATTGTGTGATTCATTTACTGAAGTGTGGGGCAGTTGAAGTGAGGTGAAGCTCATGTGAAAGTCAGCATATGAAGCGAAATCGCATTGACCAACCGTATTGGAAAAAATTGAAAAAGAGCATATTTGGCGTTCACGGTTAGCCATTTGTGTGATAACATCTTTAAAAAATAGCTGAAACAAATCTTCTTGAACTGAAACAAATTCTATACAAACGAAAGACCAAAAACAATATATTTTTAATAATTCCTTTTCAGAAACAAATGCTTCCACTTGACTACTGAAGGGTAATCTTCAATTAACTGTGTTTCTATTTCTATAAAATGAGTGACCCAAATTTTGACTTTCACGCGCTCCATTACTTGTCTGTTTTTATTTGCAAAAAAAATAAATAAATCATACGATAGGGTGACTAATGTTCCGAAAGATTAACTTTCAATAAACGTATCTGCGCCTTAATTTTTTGGGGGGCGTTCCAATGTAGAATTATACCAAATTTGATCCTTTGATTTGAATCCTTGAGTCTGAGTCTCAAAATGATGATCCTGATTTGGGTCCTTCCTTATCTTGTGAAGCTGTACGTCTCTATTAAGTAGCAATTAAATAGTTCCCGCGGCCGCTGTAGCCGAATGGGCTGGTGCTTGACTACCATTCGGAAGTGCACACGTTCGAATCTCCATGCGTGAAAGACCAAATGATAAAAAAAGTTGTTTCTCTTAGCGGCTATTCCTCGCAGGCAATGTCAAGCTTCCGAATTGGCTCAACACCAAGACGCACACGACAATAAAGAGTGCAAGGATAAGTGTAAGGGTATATATATATTAAACAGTTTTGTTGTATAGCCAGTAATTTTTTTCATTTGGCTAAATAAATAAATAAATATACACATACTTTGTTTTGGACCATTTCAGATATAAGCACATAAATCCATTCGTACATATTGTCGTTTTAAGTGGGCATTCGCGTGTCGTTCTTTGGCAAAACCTTGGTGCCAAAAGTGAGATTTGCTGGCGGAAAGCCACTGGCATCTAGCTTTATCAATTTATTTATAACAATAACCTGACAGAGTTGTATTTTTTAAAAGAAAGAACCATTTCGAAATAAGACTGTTTTTACGCTCTCCCGAGAAATTTGGGTAACCTTCCACACGTGGTTTTGTACTTTAAACGACGAAATGTATGGCCATATTTATGTCAACAATAATGAATCACATTCCTGATTACAGTAATGATTGCTTAATTGTCGATAGCAGGTAAGCAATATATATATTTATAATCAATTATCAATTATTCCCCTGATCGAGTTTAAAAATCAATTAGCAAAATATGCCAATAATATACGAGTATATACTAATATTTGCCTTCATGCCAACGAATAAAAATAAATAAAATTGTAATTTAACGCAATCACAAAAACACATCATTTGGATTATTACGAAAATAATGACTTTGTGAGGCATTAAAAAGGTAGCCTCGCACAAAATTTAGCAAAAGCAATTTATAAAAAGCATTCTACCAAAATGAGTATAATTAAAAAAACTGAGAGCTCCAGTGCTATAGCTTGTTAAACGCATTGCGGTAATTGAGTAAAAACGCTTTGCTTGGAATTCGATATACTCGTACTCGTTTACATATGTATATGCATGCACTAGGGCCAAAACCACACTACAGACATTAATATTCACCGAATTTCGTTCTGCAGCGTGCCGGCTGTCCATTTGTAGAGATAAAAAAGGGTGCAACTTCGGCTAGTCTCTTTTTAAATCAAATATTACTTTGGCACTGCTAACTACTTTTCTCTCAATTAATGTGTTTACTTGGCTTATCCAGCTCAATATCACCATCGATTCGCACGCGATCATATTTATGAGTGTTGATAACTCTGATATAGGGTTTTTTAATAGGTGCGCTTCAACTTTTTTCCGATAGGGAGGGCGTCGCTTGTCATTTGTAAACTTCATTAGTATACATTTCATCATGGAACGCTACACACTTGAGCAACGATTGCAAATCGTGCAAATTTTTTATGAAAATAATCGTTCTGTTGCTGCTACTTTAAGAGCATTGCGGCCATTTTACGGTCCATTTAACAAGCCGTCCCGTTTTGGGGTTATGTGAAGTCATTGGTCTACAGTAACAAACCGGCGACGATTTGTGAGCTCAGAGCCAATATTGAACGCGAAATTGCTGGAATTTCGGCCGATTTATGCAAAAGAGTGGTAGCAAATTGGGTTCAACGATTGGACTTCGTAAAACGTGCACGCGGTGGTCATGCAAAAGAAATCGAATTTCATACTTAAATGTATATGTTCAAACTCGATAATAAAAAAAAAAATTAGTTAAAAAAGTCAAACTGTTTGTGTTTTATTCAAAAAAGTTCAAAAGTTGAAGCGCTCTTACTGAAAACCCCTATATAAAGCTTCTGTTTCAGTGGTACGGAAACGAAATAAACAATTCATTACATTCTTCCACAAGAATTGTTGTCGACAATGCGACAACATTTGCTGTTTGGAGCATGACAGCATTGAAGATGAACAGAAGAAAATCAGCGTTTTTCGGGAGCTAATTAATTCAAGGCTGCAATTAGGCCTAATACCGTAGCACTTCAATTTTTTTTACATATGAATTTCATCTCGAAAAAAACTTTTCTATTTTACTTCATATAACTTAATGTTTACGCAGTGCCACCAAAATAATGATGAGAAACAAAATGAAACGAATGAATAATATAATAATAATTAATTTTATCACAATCGTAAATTTAACCTGATTTCTACCAGAATAATATCGTTGTTGTTATTGTACATCTGCATGCAAAATCTTTATTCGGATGCCGATTATTAGAGCTGTAATAGTCATGCAAATGCATGTTGCATGTTTCATACATAAAAACATATTTCGATTTAAAATGCATGTTTGCATATTTTTTTTAATAATTTTTAGAAATTTAAATCATTCTTCTAACCAAAACATAAAGAAAAACAATTCGCAGCTAAACTTTCGTTTAAAGAACACGTCTATAACATTTTATGCGCCCATCTGTTTCAAAATTTTTTTATGTGTTTTCTCCAATGAGGCGACAAATTTGTTTATAAAAATGAGGCTCGAAAATTTCCACGAAATGAGTTTGGCGCAATTATTGGTTACTATGATTTGTGAAGAGAGCACAACGACAAGTGCTACGCGTCACTTGCGTTAGTATGAAATGCATGGTAAACGCAGTAAGTTACATCATATTCTTCTCAGTTATTGCATGGTATTTGAAGTAATCGGGTTAAGATGCCAAAAGATAGAAAAGAAACGCCGGGTGAATTTACTGCGCGTATGAGAAACCGATTTCCCAATGTTTTTCGGTCGGACACATCAGTTTTATTTTGTTCACATTGCAATTGTTTGGTTTCTGCGAAAAAAATATTTCAAGTCAAACATCAACGTGCATCAGTGAAACACAAGGATGCTCAAGAAATGAAAAAACAGAATTCTGAACGTGAAATGAGCCAATTGTTAATATCAAATTATCAACAGAAACATGGGCCAAATCTTTTGGAATTCAATATGGATTTATGTAAAACTTTAATCGAATCCAATATTCCATTAAATAAAGTGAATCATCCGAGTGTAGTACAATTCATGGAAAAATACACTTCACAATCAGTTCCAGATCAAAGTACACTTCGTCGTAATTATGTGCCACATTTGTATGAAAAATCGATTGAAAAATTGCGTTTAAAAGCTGATGGAAAACATATTTGGGTTACTCTGGATGAAACAACGGATATTGCAAAACGATCAGTAGCGTAATTTTGTTTTTGGCATATTGAATGATGAAAATGAGCGCGGAAAATCTTATTTGTTTAATGTTAAAGAATTAGACAAATGCAACGCTAACACGATCGCAACATTTTTTACTGAATCATTGTTACTTTTATGGCCTCAAGGTAAGTCTTTACTAAACACTCGAAAAACGACTCAATTTTGAATTTTTTCTTTGCGTTTCTTTTGTATTGAAGGAATTCAATATGAAAATATTATGCTCGTTACTACCGATGCTGCTGCATATATGATTTCGGCAATGAAGTCTCTTCAAGTTTTATTCCCAAAAATCCTACATGTTACATGTTTTGCCCATGGATTGCATCGATTATTCGTTCAGAGTTCCATGAAGTAAATTTGTTGACATGAAAAGTAAAGGCTACCTTCGTCAAAGTACATATTGCTTTTTTTATCTATAGTTCAAATTCTTATATTGAAAAAACCATTAAATTCCCTCACAGTCAGTAGCTCTACGACAGCTGTTAAAGCAAGCAAATCCGAACATTCCACTACCACCCGAACCAATTGTCACTAGATGGGGAACTTGGCTACAGGCATGTGATTACTATGCTGACAAATTTGACGCTGTAAAATAGGTTGTTGATTATTTGAATTATGCCGATTCGGAATGTATTCGAGATGCAAAAAAAGCGTTTTGAGCGTCCAATATTCGACAAGATTTGGCATTCATAAAAGCTAACTTCATGTTCATCGCAGACAAAATCAAAATATTAGAATCGACAGGACTTGAATTGAAAAAGTGTATAGAACTGTATGCAGAAGTTCATTCTATCTTCGGCACAATGACCGACGACCATTTCTTGAAGAAGTTCGAAGAAGTGTTATCTCGGAATTTTGGATATAGTTCTTTGCTTGAAATTAATGATATTTTGAATGGAGATTCACGAGCTAGTGCTTCAAATGAATATATAACAGCATTGACACCATGCGAAATAACATTTTTTATATTTCCTTCTCAACCTACAAGTCAATTTTAACTGAAAAACGGCGGTGTTTCTAGTTCGATAGTCTGAAACAAGATCTTGTTTTGACTTGCAACATTGAATTACTATAAGTATCTGGCTAACTAAAATAAAAATGTTTACTAGCCCAGGAGAAAAAAACTACCTTTTTTGCATTTTCGGTATTTTTTGAGAGATTTTCGAATATTATTTTGGGCTTTTTTTGCATGTTTTCATACATATTTTTGTGCATATTTTGGCCTTTTATTTTGCATGACTATCACAGCTGTACCGATCATTGATCATTGGAACACAGCTAATAGCATCATATTTCCGCGATACGAGATAAATCTCTTTAAGCTTGAACATACAGAGTGAACGATATGAAGTGTTACCTATTCAAAACACCATAACTTTTTTGTGTGAAATTAGTTTTTATTGATTTCAAAGACAAAATTGTTCAAAAATGATTACAATTTTAGCATACTTATATTCACTTTAGCTCGATACGACCACCTTTTGCCTTGACTAAAGCCTTCAAACGGTCAAAAAATGAGTTGCATGCTGCACGAATGTGATCTTGAGGTATTTTGGCCCATTCTCGTATAATCGCTTTTTTCAGCGCATCCATGCTGGCATATTTTTTACCTTGCTTCACCTTGCTCTCCAAAATGGATCAGACGGAATAGTGTGGACGAAATGAAGTGTGGAACATGTTTTTTTTAACCATTCTTGGTTCACACGAGCTTTATGAGAAGGTGCCGAGTCCTGTTGGAACGTCCATGGTCTACGATCGAAATGTTTGCGTGTCCACGGCTCTAAAGCAGCTTCTAAAACATTTTCCCGATAATAAGTCGCATTCACTTTGACACCAGGCTGATTAAAAACGATTGGAGGTCGTTTACTTGCGATGGGAAATTGCTTCGGTGAAGTAAACACGATCGTTTTGAGTGTTTATGAACTGCTCAATTGGGAAATTTTTTTCATCAGAAAACACAATGTTGGGAAATTCGCCACGTTTGTGCAAGCGCAACAACTCCTTTGCTCTTTCGCACCGAACTTTTTTTTGCTGGGGTGAAAGATCGTGTGCTTTTTGAAACTTGTAAGCCTTGACCTTGAGCTCTTGCGTCTTGCGACATTTTCAGTTCTTTGGCCATTTTTCTTCCACTTCAACGTGGATTTCAAGTCGAGCCTTCACTTTCCGAACCATTTCTGGCGTTGTTCGGTTCCTGATCTCGAAGTTATGATCGCACCCACCCTCTACGACTACCATTAATTCTATTAAAATCTTCTTTCACTTCAATTATTATATACAAATTTCACAACCAACAAAAAACTGTTTAAAATATCGGTTTTTTTTTGTTTATATGCGCCAATACTTTCATTGTGGTTGCACAGTATGTTTCACGCATCTCATCAGTCAAAAACGTTGCCACAACGAACACAACGGAACTATTGTGACAATTCTATTAATAAAAATTTTACGACATTGGTCACCTATCCAAAACTGTAAGTAAATATGGTAATTAAATAATGTATTATAATATCTTTATCAATCGAAAGCTTTAATTTAGACAAAAAAAAGAGATTTAATGAAGTCAAAATTTTAATAGCATTGCCAACTGTTTATAATAATAAATAAACAAGTATCTAATAAACGTTTATACGAACTGTAGGCGAAAGTTGTTTAGGAATATACTTATATTAATTCAGAAACATTTCTTGAGTAGAGTTGGCACATTTTAATAACTTTTTATTTTAATTACCCTAAATTATAAAATTATAATATAAATATTTATAGTTAATTCCTAATAAATAAATAACATAAAATCAGTTTCGAATGAAAGGTCAATTAAATGTAAAAGGTTGTAAATCCCAACTAGAAGAAGGTGTTCATCGAGTAAAATTAAAATAAACCGTTTGTGGATTTTCATACCGTCATTTAAATTATAGTTCAAACAAACAAAAATTCTAATTCGATTGGCTTTTGCAATCACCTTCAATTAATGTCGACTAATATTTTGAGTTCCCCTGTTTAAAGTTGGACACAGATTGCTACTCATATAGAGAATTAGATGTTACACTTTCTAAAGTTGTTGAGCCAGATAATCTCTATAAGGACGGAATTTGAACTCGGTACGATTTGGTAAATATTTTTAGTTATACTAAACGAAAATACCGAATATTTAATATGAAACTGATAAAAAAGCATGAGTTATTTCTGAGATTAATTTTTTTTTTTAATATCTTTCAAATTCAATCGTTTTCAAAACGTACGATTTCCATTAATTATTTAGAAATATCTGTTTTCTGCTGAAAAATTTAAAACAAAATAATATATAAGTATATGTTTTAGGAGAACATTAAAATATCACATTATTTTGAGACACCCTTTATACTTACGCTTGAGATAAACATTTATTTGCTTTCACTTACCCAAATACTTGTTGACGCCCAAAATATTTAGTATCCGCAGATACCAATAAATACTATCCACACAGTAAATCACACGCCCAATGTCCATTGTGTTTGGTCGAAAACGCAACGATAAACCGATCAGGAACAAAATAATAGCAGCTGCATCGCACGGATTCCACATATTCCAGGCCCACACCGCAAATTTATGGCTATGGTTGAGGCAGAGCAAAAACAAAAACGAAAAAAAACCAAACATATTGAGAAAAAAGAGCGTCAGTAAGTATGTGTAATTAAAGTACAAAAAAGAAAAAAACACTTGTGGCAAATGTAATATGAGGAGGATTTAATTCAGCGTAAAATAGCGTTAAAGCAGAGTACTAACGGTCAATGGTGTGTAAAAACTTACAGAGATAATGAAAATGAAAGTGAGATAAAGTTTGAAACGCAAAGTACGAGTATTACATGGTAGCTAAAATGTTTATGCGCAAGGTGGCATAACGCCGGAAGAGGTGAAACATAATAATTTTTGCTTTGTTTTGTAAATACAGACACACGCTTGAAGTCCATGAATGGGTAAGTTCAATAGGACACCTACTTAAAAAAATAACATAAGCATCTTGCGTGTATTACTATTTTACTTACGTTATAGCCACCGGCTCTGAGGAGATAATTTCACGTATTTTCTCAAACCCCAATGTTGCGATGTAAGCAATCGAATAGACTTCCTGCCAACGCGGTGTCGGCCCCATTTTCACTAGAACGGTGTAGGTGAACATGAATAGAAAAAACATGTAGGCAATCTATGGAGAGAGAGGAATGAGAAGCAATAATTATTTTTAATAAATGTTAATAACTGTGGAAAGTGAGATAAGAAAAAGGAAATTAAACGCAAAATAATGTTGAACCTTCAGAGTGCGGGTATTCATTAAAATGTATCAGCATTAATTTCATAGAATAAGTAAAAATTGGGATTATTTTTACCAAAAAGTTCTTATAATAAGGAATATGCACAAATACTTAAACTCGAAAATCGTAAAAAATATTTAATTCAATTTTTAATTTAAAAAAATATTTAATACGCGGATATACTCGAAAATCTAAAAAATGTAATTCAATATTTAATTGAAAAATTATTTAATCAACATTGCTGGGAAATTAATAAACCTTAATGGGATAGACTCACACTCCTAGTCTGTGTGAATATAAGACTTCAAACTTTATTCCTAACTCACTCACTAAATAAAACGCCGCGCATTTGTTTTATGGAAAAATATAAAAAACCAACGGGATTTTATAGCAACTCCAAACTTGAATTGGATTGTATTAAACTGCATACCAAAAATTGTTCTATTAAAATTATTTTAAGCTGGGAAGTTCTGTGGAACAGTTTGTGGAATTTGTCTAATTTTTATATAAAGTTTGGAACCTGAATTTATATGGTTTTTGGTAGACAATGCGCTATGTTTTTATAAAAAAAAATTATGGAAATTCACAAGAAAAAACAAAATAGTCAAAGCTGCTCAAAATGTTGATGTGACACCGTTAGTGCGTTAGAGTTCCAGTTACAGAAAGTAAAAAAAATATTGTTGAATTATGAATATGCAGACTGGGTTGAAAAAAATTTGTAAAAGTTCACTCCCATATTCTTCTTCTTTATTATATTTTATTATATTTTGGTTAATTGACCTCCGAGTTTCAAGCCATTATCCCAGTCTTGCGTAGCTCTTTATTTTCTCTTAACATCTGAGCTCTGGAGTCGTTTTCACATCATTGGATCGGTCTAATATGTATAACGCTAAAATTTTAAGCCAATCAACTTATGAGTTTGGCCAGCTTAAAAAATATAGCTTCGTTTTGGCAAATATGGTTTCGAGAAAAATCCACTAAAATTTTTGATATGGTATGTCTGAGACTGAGTGAAGCGGCCGCCGTAACCGAATGTGTTGGGGCGTGATTACCATTCGGCGTTATGGAAGACCCGGCGGTTCGGCCACTCCTCTATACTATGATACATACTATGAGTAGTTACAACCAGGAAGTTGACTACTTTTTCCCTAAACCCACCTTCGACAGGCTCTTCAAGACTGGCATCAGGTCAAGAATAGAGTGGCAAACTCAAAGACCATGTAGAAAAGGGAAGTTAATGTGTTGCATGGTTGGATCCACGCTAGAAAATAAAGTAGGCCATGAAGTTTTTTCTAAAGAATTACTGTAGCGTCGACCAGGCAGAAATAAACGCCGTAACAATAACTACGATAAATATCTTCTCGGACAGCCTAGGCGGCCATCAAATTTAAGCAACTAAGATCAAAAGTTCCTCAGGAATGCCTGGCAGCTCTAAATGATACTCGTATTAGCACCGTCTTCAGGGCTAGTCTTATATGGGTTCCGGGACATACAGATATTAAAGGAAATTGTAAGGCCGACAAGCTAGCCAGAAAGGGTACTAATCTTCCTCTGCTTGAAAACAGAAGCAGTATTGGAATTCCTAAGGCATTTACGAATTAAGGATAACAAATAATATTCATCACGAAGCCAATAGGGCATGGAAAGAAGAAAATACGTGTTTAAAACCAGGCTAATTTGCCCGCAAATAGGTTAGAAAAGGTCAAGAGAATTGCTTAACCTCTCAAGAGACCACATCTCGAAGATCGTGGTTTGTGACCATGAATACTGCAGAAGTTGTAGAGACGAGGAAGAAACAGTAGAACACTTCTCCTGTAATTGCCCAGCCTTAAGAGAGTTGGCTACTTTAAGCTGACTGCCACAAAAACCTAACCTGACCATTTGGAATTCGGAGCACGTCGGTTCGAATCTCGGTGAAATACCAAAATAAAGAAAACGTTTTTTCTACTAGCGGTCACCCCTCGGCAGGCAATGGCAAACCTCCGAGTGTATTTCTGCCATCAAAGGCTCCTCATAAAAAATATCTGCCGTTCGGAGTCAGCTTAAAACTGTAGGTCCCTCCATTTGTGGAACAACATCAAGACACACGCCACAAATAGGAGGAGGAGCTCGGCCAAACATCCGAAAATGTGTGTAAGAGCCAATTATATATATATCTGTATCCGATTGTGATAGAATATAATTATTTAGAAATTTGTTCCACATTAATATTTGAGTATGTTAGTTTTAAGGTATTAGCGCAACTGTTAAGCACAGAAGCAAAGGAGTTTTTAAAAATTTCACAAGTGCAGTGACTTAACCCTTTAATCAATAATAGTCACTAATAGTAGATAGACAAACAAAATGTAAACCAACCTCTTAACTCTAAACGTTTTTGAGTTTGTGTTTTGCGTCTTTTTCTTTCACGATTGATACTTACCGAATCTGCCCAGAATTTCGTGATAGGCGCTGTATAAAATTCATAGAATTTCTTCTTCAGTCGCAGCGGTTGGTGTTGTTTCAACTCATATTCGCCCAAATTAAAAATATCCCGAAACTGCGATGGATCGGAGTCAGTTAGTGAAACCTTTTGCAGTAGATTTGCGAAAAAATATAGAAAAATAAACAACTATTAATTTCAGTTCGAAAATATAAAAAAAAACTCTTTCATAAACTAAACAAAAACTAATCATAAAAATTTTACACTTTTAAAATGAGTTAGTATGTGCTATTTACAAAGTACAGTGCAAAAACATTCCATTTTTCTGATTATTTAAATTTCATTATTATTATTTATTAAATAGTTCAAGGGTTTTTTTTTACAAATAGCAATCAAAACAGAAACCATAAGCAAGCTTTTCATTTATTTCATTGCAGATCAGTGAAAGTGAGTTTGTTTAGAATAATAATCCAAAAATGATGCGTAGCTTGGAAGGGGAAGTGACAAATCAAAAACTACATAGTAACTATGTTTAGGTGTGTGTGTGTAGCAATTAAATGTGTGATTTTGCAACCTTACTAAATGACTAAAACGCAACGCATGGAGGCCAGGTGAAAGTGCATACACACAAGTACATCTGTACATATGTCAGTGGATTATAAAATAACATAGCAATAGCATTAGGCGAGCTTGTTAGTGGTGGCATTAGTAAATGGAACAGGATTTTGAGGATTAATTAGCAGAATACGCACACGCAAGCAATAAATTTAATGGAATGCAAGTATGTATTATTTATTTGAAATTCTGATGTGATTTTCTTTTTTACATTCTAAATGCAAATACTGGAAATCTAATTCATGTGTAAATCAACTAATTTGTAAATATCTGTGGCGGAAGATGTGAATATGAATGTGAAAATCGTGACTAGCATAAATTAAATTTAATACACTTTATGAAATGTTATAGGTATAGCTTCAGTAAATATATGCAACTTTTTGTTTCAATATGTATTCTACCACAAATTACGCAATAGATATTTATGTAGCTATATGAGCAGTGAATTGCTATTTTTCCAGGAGTAGCATTGGTCTCAAGAGTGGGACGTTATACACAAACATATAAATATTTAGCTTTAGTTCAAAGAAGACATATTTCAGCGCACAACTATATAACAAATTAATTAAAAGAAGGCAAAGTCGGCAATTTTGGCTCCAAAAAGTACTCGTATTGTGATCACATTAGAGGCTGAGACTTTTTTTAAATACATTTTGCAATGTTTATGTATTCTTCTAAATCCATACAAATTGAATCTCTACTATGGTATCGAAATGATGTGCCCAGTATTGATGCTCTTATTTTATTGAATAGTCAAAAGTATACGTAGCAGACACGTTTTCTAAACTAAACTTTAAAATGACAGGTTACTTTAGTTTGGCTTTTTCGGTTCTTTCAAGTGCTCATTAAACTCGCGGGTCGATATACTGAAAAGTCCACTCGATAAAAGGGAATATTTAGTCAGGCTTTTTAACGTGTTTACAAACAGGACTCCTTCAAAGGAGTCTGTACCCGCGAAGTACATGCCGAGTTGTAAATAAATGGAAACTAAAAACTAAAGGGTTTTTCAATTGGCGCGGGTCGATTTTGGCGCCCTGTGGCAGCCGTTTTATTTTGGTGACATCTGGCAAATCTTTTGTTTATTATTCAGTTATTTATGCCAAATCATCATGGCAAGTTACACGATTGAACAGCACGTTCAAATGATAAAACTTTATTATCAAAATGAGTGTTCATTAACGCAAACGTTGCGCGCATTGCGCCCATTTTTCGGTAGACGTGGTGGCCCTTCCAATTTCTTATGGCCCATATTGAACCATATGGACCTAGACGACATGTGGTTCGAGCAGGACGGCGCTACGTGGCACACAGCAAACGCCATTTTATTCCATTTCAACATCTACCCGCCCTTATTGAAAAACCCTTTATTACCCGAATTGAGAAGCCCGTACATTTGAAGTTCCAAATGTCACTTTACTTTTTAATCGTTTCTTGTTTATCCAAACCGAATCGTGAGGGAAGAACCAACGCGGGAATCAGCATCACCCTGACATTTTTTGGCGAAGAGTTTAAGGAAAACTAATTACAACACAGAGGTAATATTTTTATAGAGAACATATTACAAAAAACTAAACAAACAAAAACAAAACGTATCAAAGCGCACAACGATACACGCTCAAAATTGAAATTGGACAGTCAGCTGTCAACTTGATCACAGTAGTAGTACACATGAATGATATAAACATAAAATACGAAATTCCTATTAACTTGTAGAAGAAAATGAGAAGAAATAATTAAGTTAAAGAAGTTAATATACCTAATCAGATTGGTAAGAAAAAAACACAGTAAGCAAATGTCCAAGTGGCCCAGTTGTCAAAAGATAGAGTTTTCTAGTTTCTTTTATTTTAGAAAGTAGTAAATACAAATCAGGTACACATCTCTACAGATTAGGAGGAAGCGCGTGTGGTTGAAAAAAGGCCCTAAAATTTTGTAATTTGAAAAACCTCAAACTGCATTTTATCTCAGAATACGAGGTGTTACTATGAAAAAAGACTGCTGCTTTAAAACTTTTCATTTAAATTTCATACATATTCACGTGCGGTATAAGCGAACGTAAATTTTGCGAAAATGGACAGTAAAAAAGACGAAATTCAATGATGTGAGTCAATTATGTTTCAAATTATATATTAGTCCTTACCTAATCCAACTACTAAAAATAGCTATCGAATATTTTCAAGGATATTAAAGTTTAAAGTTTTAAAAAGACATTTGCATTGTGCGCCAAAAAAAGATTTTTTTTTCAATTTCGGAGAATTTACGCTTATTTGATAGCCATATTTATCGTATATTCTACATTGCAATAAATGTTTTACATTTTTTTATTATTTATGGTTCTTTAAAAAAATTCTGACATCAGAGGGAGAACTAAAAACGCAGTTTTACTAAATATTAGTTTGGAGAAAAAGAAATCAATTATTTTCTCGGTAGATGGCTGTAGTGATCAATATCTCGTAAAGTATCGATCAAACAATTCAAAGTTTACGCTCGTTGTCTTGTTTGTTCCATTCACTTGTGAGTTACAGGGTGTTCACAATGGAAGTCAACAAAGAGGGAATTCTGTATGCTTTACAGTGTTTCTTTGATAGAGACGAAAATTCAAGCAAGGCCGCTGAAATTGTGAATGGCTGCCGATACTGTAACAAATAACATGCAATTTTGATTTCGTTGATTGTTCAGGAATTTTTGATGTTAAAGAAAATGTCGAAAATGTCCATAAAATCATAGAAATAATTGGAGTTCACCGGAATGTTAGTAGTCGTAGCATGGCCCAGGAGTTAAAGATGAACCATAAAATAGTTTTAAACCAATTGCCCAAAAAAATAATGGATTTATTTTCCCTCAAACTATTTTATATTTAAAATGGTTTTGGTTTTTGTTGCACAGTATTATCACCTATCCTCACCTCCTATCTATTCCTCTATTTTCTTCCATTTTTTCTTCTCTCAGTTTCTTACAATAATCTTTCAATACAGATTTCACTTAGGAAACAGATGGGGATCGCCAGACTAAACGAATAAACTTGGTTTAGCACTAGGATGTGGTGCTTGGCTGGAAACTTCTTAACAGAAATTGCGTAATGAGCCTGAGCATTGGCGATTTCAGGTCGAGGTTTAGCAAGATCGTAAAAGTAGAAATGTTAGCTGAGGATCGGATCTTTAGGAACATAATTTTTTACGAGATTTTCAGTCCTCGGCGGAGAAGTAATGAAAAGTACGCAGTAGCGGACATTAAACTGAAAATTGTACTCTTTACGTATTCAAAGCACTCATTGTCGTGTTCCGAATAAGGATTATATGTAGTACTGATCCTCAGTGCTTTGAGTAAGAAGGAATGAATATGAAAGTGAGTTGGATATATTTACTACGCTCCCTTTTTTAAAGTTAGTAATACTCAACGAAGCGACTGCTGTAGTCGAATAGGTTTATGCTTGAGAACCATTCAGTAGTGCCCGGATTCGAAGCTTACCTAATAGAAACAAATTTTTCTCATAGTTATCGCCTTTCGGCAGTCAATGACCGAGACCTCCTGAATTTTTTTTAGCCATGACAAGGCTTGTTATATAAAACCATCTGCCATTCGGAAGCGACATAAAATTGGAGGTTCCTCCATTTGTGCAACGACAACAAGACACACAACAAATTACCTTTTGAGATGGTTTCTTTACACATTAAAAACTTTAGAGCCATTCGAAACCCGCTCTTTTTAAAACAATGGTGCTTCCGGAATTCCAAATTACCCATTTTTTAAATTAACTGATACCGAATTACGCGATTTGCAAACCGCCATTAATGAGCCTTGAAAAACTGTTTTGGCTTCAAAAATTATTCGACAGCACAAAATATATGAAGTATGCAATTAGGTATGAGTTTCACATTTTTAACTGCTATAAAATCGATTAAACGGATATGGTGGTAACACAGAGAATTAAAAAATGATAGGTAAAAACGTTTGTAAAAGTTTTCTAACAAAAATACTCTTGAGCACACAAAATAAGTACACACAATAGAAATTGATTTAAAAAATAGATGCCTAACGAAATTAACTAATTTTGTATAGTTTTGCACTGTAACTGCACGAATGAAAGACGAAAACGGAGCCAAACCTCATTTCATGAAAATTAAAACTACTTGTCGATTTAAAAAGTATTTTGAATTCAACTTAATTTGCCTTAACTTTCGAACTAATAAAACACTACAAAACTAAATTCGTACTTCATAGCAACTTAAGCCTCAAATAAAAAGCACATAACAAGAAAATATTAATACATTAGGTGAAGTAAAAAGGTCTGAGAGTTTCACGCTAGATGTCTTTAGTGAGAGGTTCTCTCGACGCATGTAAAGATTTGGTTGGATTATACCTCAAAAAAGTTCTCTGACAGTTTCTTGTTTGCTGCTGAAACCAGATGTGCACTACAGCATTCCAAAATAAAGGCAAAAACGAAATGCGATGCATTACTCAGCACCACTGGGAGCAAGATGAAATGGCCAAGCAGGCGGCCAAAAGAAATTATGGATGTTGACATAGGGACGTCAAAGATGAGCCACGCTCTGATAAGGCAATCTTCGAAAACGTTGATAAACTCACGAAAACCCGGACCAGCGTGTGGGCTATTGCTCAAGAATTGAAGCTTATTCAGAAAATAGTTTGGACCATTTATACAAGCATAAATTTAACGTTAAAATAAAGCGAAAAAACGTTGAGAACTTTTTACTTCACTTTATATGTATATACTTATATGTGTTTGGATGCTTATGAGATGAGCATAGATTTAGGTATATATGTATGTAACGCATAAAACTCTTAACGAATGCAGCAAGCCTCAAGCTCTTCTCTTCATATTGATTCAAGAAAAGAAAATTCTAAAAGTTGCCAAAAAAGGAACTAACTTTAGAGAGTTCACCAAGAGCACCAGCAGTGAGATCGACCTGAAATTAACGGGTATAGATATTTTTTGTTTTGGTTTTTTTTCTACTTTTCCAAAATATTTCCGATCTACTTAAACTGTGAATAATGTGTTGTAATGGAATATTGCGGTATTTGAGAATATTGTCGAAAGGATGTAAACTATATAGTTAATAGTAATAGTTTAAGTAAAAATATATGTATGAAGTAATTAATTAATAAACAAATGTTGGTTGCTTGTGAAGTTCTGTTGTTGGCTTTGCAGGTGGATGATTTACATTACGAGTAGTAAACAAAAACAAATGTTGAGAGTGGCCAAAATTACAGGAAATGTTTGAGAGTTGCGAAAGTCAACCACCTACTTGACGGATTGGCTGTGAATTAAACTATTTGAATGTTGTTGTTAGGAGTAAAAGTGAGTGAAGGATGTGGTGGGGTGTGAAGGTAGCCGCAGTATAATGTGGAGTCTCGTATAATTGGAGGTCACTACATTAATAATCCGTATGTGCGTTAATTTTTGTGATTCGTATATTGAGTAGAAAAATCTACTTTGCTATGAACATAATTTAAGAACTTTTTGTACTGGTTGCTTAAAATTATTAAAAAAAAGTATTCTGTGATTTTAGTGAGAATTTTGATGACTGAAATTTTATACGCTGATTATGATAATGATTTGCTATCGCCCGCTCCGTAAACCCATAAGTTTGCCAAGATGATGACTTTTCTTAAATATTTTAGAATTTTGCAAGAAAAAAATTTTAATGAACAAAAAGTTTTTATTTTTTTTGGCAGGAAAGTGAAAACGCTTTTTGCTGTTATTCGTGTATATAGTGAGTATCAACGAAAACCGTACAGTTTTTTTTTTGTTTTTGCTTTATATTGCTTGGAAAGTTTACTTTTCTTGTCTGTTTGCGATAAATTTGCTAACTACATATCTTTCAAAAATCGTATTTTTTAGCAAATTTAAAATAAATCGAAAAAATTGTACCACCTGTTTTTAGTTTTTTTTTTTGGGACATACAGTTTTGTAAAAATCTAGTAAAATATTTGGCAAATTCAAGTTGCTACTATTAGTAGTTGAATAATTTGAATGCTTTTCTTCGAGTTATTGCGCATTCACACGCAAGGGTGTGAGGCTGTCAGCGAATAACATCATAGCGATTCTTGCTGCTAATAGTAATAATTTCAAATTTACATTGCACGAAAATGTAATAATGACAAAAGTTGCGTAGCCGAAAAAAATTAAAAATCTGATTATCATTTTTGCATGAAATTTTTGTCAATTTTCTCGAGTTTTTTAAACTATGATGCTATTATTTCTGTTGTTTTTGTTAAAAAGGATCTTTCAAGAGACGCGCATAAATGTTTAAAAAAAAAAACATATGAAAACTTAGATTATTTCTCTACTTTTATTCATACGGCTCTTATAAATTATATGTGCAAAATCACATAATTTAAATGTCCAACATTAGAACGTCTACAGGTAAAGTGCGCCAAACAGTCGTTTCATGAATACCTAATTGTAGAGAACGTCGAGATATCGATGTTTATGGTTGATACCGAACGTCCAGTTTCTGATCTGCCAGTCCCTTTTTTATCCTCGACAGAACCAATTTCTTGAAGTCTTTTTACAAATGTTTGAATTGGCTACTCATTCGCACGATTAAAATTAATTAAAAAAACAAAAATCACGAATATTGTAATATACTGTTCTGAAAGATCGACCCTTTTTATAATAAGTTTGAATAATTTCAACACGTACCTCTATCGTGTAAAATTTCACATCTGTCTCCTTGACATATACATTAGGGTGGTCCAAAAAAAAATTTGTATGCTGCCGCCCCCAAAATAGTAAAGAATGAAAAATAAAAAGACCCGTATTTTTTTTTTTAATCAGACCATATTTAATGGTGCCGCCGGGGCTTTGAAATATCCCATGTATTTTGCATGGGAAAAAAATACTTTTTCGTAGATTTCATGTAAAAACCTGGAAAATGAATATATTTTAACCGGATAACTCAGTTTCTCTTCATAATTGGTCAGGGAATAACAACCAATTATGAAATAATTAATTTTTTTGTATTAACTATTTTTTATAGAACCCCAAAAAGCCCCCATAAAACGAAAATCTAAGAAAAAATCGAAAAACAATATTTCATATTACTTTTATGAAAATAGTTAATACAAAAAAAATTAATTATTTCATAATTGGTTGTTATTCCCTGACCCATTATGAAGAGAAACTGAGTTATCCGGTTAAAATATATTCATTTTCCAGGTTTTTACATGAAATCTACGAAAAAGTATTTTTTTCCCATGCAAAATACATGGGATATTTCAAAGCCCCGGCGGCACCATTAAATATGGTCTGATTAAAAAAAAAAATACGGGTCTTTTTATTTTTCATTCTTTACCATTATGGGGGGCGGCAGCATAAAAATTTTAATATAAATTGTTTCCCATGCATTTTTGGACCACCCTAATATACATATGTATTAAAGATGACATAAATCAAGGCAACGCCTATGGATTATTTTATACTGACATGTCGGCGTCTTTTTTGAGAGACCCTTTATATTAAACTAACTGCTTTTATAATGAATTAACCAAAATTTAAAAAAAAAAACAATCCAATAAGCAAAACTTAACTATACGATTTTCTGTACCACCCATTCTTTGCATGCATTAGGGGTGTCCATATCCACTTTTTTGCACATCAACATATGCGACTAATTTTTTATTACTGCAATAAGTGCCAGAACTAGGTTGTATTGATGAAGGCTCAATGTGGTTCGTATAATGGACCAAACAACTTTGGTAGAAAAATGTATAAAAAATGATACTGGTCTGCATTTCCAATCGGTTTGTAGAGCAAAACGATACAGTAATTATCCTTTTTTATGCTTTTTTTTTTGCAATTCCGAGTGAGTTTGAATCACGTCAATATCTTTCGGTGACTCGCGGACAACATTTCTGAAACCTAATATTTTATTGTAATCAAAATATTGAAATAACGAGCATTACAGCAAATTTTTCGAAATTTCGGAAGCAAAACCGAACCGATAAATTTGTTTTTTACAACAAGTTGTTTTATATTTTGGAAATTTCAAATGAAACTAAGTTATAGGAGATTATAAAACATTAAATGGAAAACATATTTTAAATCCGAAAACTACACATAAGGACACCCTTAATGTATATACATATGTAAAATAGATGATGAAATATATGTAGGTGTATATTAAAAACAATATACATATTTTTATTTGTCGTGGAAAACATAAAAAAATCCTGTATGTAAATATGAAAATATTTCTAAATTTATTGCACTTTGTTTAAGTATCGGTTCGTTGTTAAAATTACTCACTTTTCCATTTTCTTGTACTTTGGTATCGCGCAGAGAGTATGTGTCCGCCAAAAGTGCCTGCAAAGGTTCAGTTTGGAATTCATGCGATCATCAATCAAATTTCCATCAAAAGAGACATGTATGTATGTACGGTATGTAGGCAGACAGAGACAGAAACAGAGATAGAGAAGGTGTGTGACACAATCGTATGACACATTCGTATAAATTTTGATATTCTTTAAAATAAAATTGTATTTTGTGGACAAAAGAATAGAGTATAGAAGTGTAGAACAAATATCACTAAAATGTGTACTGGGTAATCGCTAAACGGAGTATATAAAATTATAACAACTGTATTTTATAAAACAACAAAAAACCCTATACTTATGTAATTTTTTAAACCTTTTTTAACATAATACACACTTGTAAATATTTGCAACCTTTGTGGTTTAGTTAACTTATGTATATGTATATGTGTATGCATATACCTATGAGCGTATGCATTAACATTATATATATAATAATATATAATAATAAATGTTAGTGTATTATCGACAAAAAATACTGTAAGTTTAAAATTTTATACGCCGGGATTTCATATAACAGCATTTCTGGCACAGTGAATGCCACGAATCGCTGATTTCGAAAGGCACATAAAAATCAAAAATTCAAGATGGCGGCCATTAAAAACAGTGCGTTGATTTTAATTTAAATTTGCATTGATTCGACGTTGCTGGTATCTCAAATGGCCTCACAGCCACTGCTTCTAAGGTGATAAAGAATGGACTCAAAAAATATTGGTCGGCCTAAAATCACTATAACCTAAAACTTGCGTAAGCTACTAAAATAATTTTTATTTTATTTTCTTCTTTATTAAGCGTACTATGTTGAACAAAAAACTCATATCCATTCTCTTTATTATAAATAAAATGGCGCAATTTAGATATGACTCTTCTCATTAAGAGAAGGACATTCATTTTTGTTACGGTATCTGCCGCTCTCTGAAAATTCATTCAAGCTGCTGCTCATTTTTAATTTCGCTTTTTGCTTTTTAGCATTTTTTTGCCCAATATTTTTCAATGGGTCGCAATTGTGGACAGTTTGGTGGGTTGTGATCCTTTTGAACAATAATTACACCGTGGTTTTCATACCAGTTCGTAGCATGACGGCTTTAATGACACGATGCTAAATCGGGCCCAAACTGAACTGAGTCTATATGTTGTTTTATGAATGGCAGCAAACGTTTTTGCAAACATTCCTTCATATAAAAATTTTTTGATTTATAGTGTACTAGGTAATGAATGTTTTGCTTTTCGTACCGCACTGGCAGATGGCGGGCCAAACCAAATATTTTTTAAGGAACTTGTCCAACATTATTACTTTACAGGCACCTGGAACTCCTACTCTCTTTGTTGCAGTATAAAACTCAGCGCCCCGAACCTGCTTAAAAGACTTTGATGTATGTTTCATCGTCCATCACCACATAGCCATATTTATGGATGTCTTGACTGTATAATTTTCACGGCTGGGCCTTTTCACCTTTATTTGGTTTATCATTTCTATTGGGTGTTACAGTTTTTTTAAATGACCTTAAGCACTCATTTTTGAGTACTTTTTGGACGTAACCTTTCGACCCATAGACGTGTTAGCAGCATCTTGAAGTGAAATGCAAAGTTTTTTCGAAATAATGACACGATTTTTTGGCTTTTGTGGCCGACGCAAATTCTATTTTTCTTGCACTGTCAGGCCTTCGATCCACCAACAAGGTTTCATTAATCTTTTTTAACACATAAGTTACCGTACTTTTCGAACAATTTACAGTTTTTGCATCCCCATTGTGAGACAAACGTCCATTGTCTTGCTTTTTGCGCACAATTTTCTCCGATTTTCTGACACTTAACCGAACACATTTTGAAAAGTACGTAGAAGTTACGAAAAGCGAAAAAGTGAATTAATAACAACAACAAACAATAATATGTGCTAATTTTTTATTTACAGTTGGTTTTAGCAAGAAATGAGTAAACACAATTGACTAGTTTTTTCCGTGTCTATTCTTTAACTTTCTTTCCAGCCAGCTACAAAGAAGTAGACAAACAGTTTTCACAGAGAAAATATCCAACACCGTCAGAAAAAAAGCGTCAAAAATCAACGCGAATTTTTAGTGACTTCAAACTAGTACCTGATTAAAATTGAATGTACCATAAAACTGCATATCCCAAAGCTTTCTAAAAATTCTAATTAAAAAGTTAAAAATTTTGATTTTAATCTATTAAAATTTGTTAAATTTTTGTGAATTTTTTAGAACGTTTGGATTTATAAGGCTTTTGTGATACAGTGAACTATATTTTTATAAAAAATATTGCGAATACCTTCTGCTCAAATATGAACGAGACGTTATCAATAAAACGGTCCGCGGATGACATATGGCAAAAATAATTTTTTTGTTTTTTGGTAGGACTGTTATAAGCTTACATGGCAAATTTCAGCGTGATATGTCACATTGTTTGTTTTCTGTGCTACTGTAAACAAGTCAAGCTCGAGTGTGTTCTTCGAATTCTCCTTTATGACTTCAATTGTCTCAAAATGTTTTCCACGGAGCGGCAACTTGAGCTTGGGAAACAGGAAAAAGTCACATGGAGCCATATCAGGCGAATACGGTGCTTGCGGAACGATATTAACATTATTTTTGTTCAAATAATCGCGAACAAGACGTGATGTGTGAGCTGGTGCATTATCGTGATGCAAAAACCATGACTTGTTGTCCCACAATTCCTTTCTTTTAAGACGAATGTTCTCGCGCAAACGCTTTAAAACGTCTAAATAATATTCAGCGTTAACCGATCGGCCTTGCGGAAAGAACTCCGAGTGCACCACACCTTCGTAATCGAAAAAAACAGTCAGCATAACCTTAATTTTTGAGCGACTTTGGCGTGGTTTTTTGGGTTGATGTACGGCCCTCTTTGAACGATTTGTACCACTGGAAAATACGTGCACGCGATAGAGCAGAGTCCCCATAGGTTGTGTGCAACATGTTTAAGGCGTCTGAAGTCGAAATTTTGTTGGAATAACAAAATTTCAAACAAATTCTTTGTTCAACTTGAATTTCCATCGTTAAATTCGAAGAACACACTCGAGCTTGACTTGTTTACAGTAGCACAGAAAACAAACTATGTGACATATCACGCTGAAATTTGCCATGTAAGCTTATAACAGTCCTACCAATAAACAAAAAATTTATTTTTGCCATATGTCATCCGCGGACCGTTTTATTGATAAAGTCTCGTTCATATTTGAGCAGAAGGTATATTCTTAAAAGATGCAAGTGGTTTAAGCGACTTAGGGGATGGAAATCAAATGCAGGTATCACAATGGGTATTAGGTCCACCGAGTGTCTTGTGCTTACACAAGCAACCTGGCTAACCTAACCTAACCCTCATTTTTTTATGTGCACTTTCGATATCAGCAATCCTGAAAATCTCCGTACAGTAAATATCATAGTAAAACAAATTCTAAACAAAACTTTCACCATTTCACCTTTGCTATTTTCTAATTTTGATTATTGAGTACATTTTTTTTTATTTTTTAACCACGAGAACGAAATTTAGACAACCTTTAGCTGGAGCGATGCATTAAAAAAATAATAATTTTTGCTATTTTGCATTAGCCATTTTCTAATTTTAATTGCTGAATGCAATGAAAAAAAAGAAAAAAAGGGTCAGATTCATAAACAGCCACCTCACCTTTTTTTGTTATTTATTGTGTTTTTCTCTCGTTAGATGACGTACTGTACATGTAAATAAAAAACATCACTGCTCTGCAAGGGTTAAAACATATGTGTATGTACATATATATAGCACTAGCACAACTGATTACTAATAATTTGAACGTCAGGAGAGGAAAAGGTGCTGCAATTTCATATCATACAAATTTTACATTACATATATAGTTGTGTGTTTGTGTATTTTATTGCATGTGGTTCTGGAATAAACTCAATGTAATATAAGCAATCTATTGTCATTCTAACCTACAAGAATATGGTATTGTTTGTGTAAATGCACAGTGAGTAGGTGTAGTATTACTGTTTCTCAGCGTGGCTCAAGTATATCCAAAAGAACAATATTAAATGGTCTAAATAAAAGGAAAGAAATAACGTAAGTATGTAGTTGCGAATAAATGTGTTGGTCGTATTTGTGTTTTTATTTTATGAGTCAAATATATTGGGTATTCTCCCAAAGTCTTATACTTGCACACACTTTCACACTCGCACGCACGCATGTATATAGGCATGTAGGTATGTATTACACTTACATGTGTTGAATGAGATGTTAAACTATGGTACGATGGTGAAGTCTTTTCGATTGTTATAAGTTTGCACTTAGGTATGTATGTACCAGCAAAAGACAGAGAGCGGAGGAGATAGAGTATTAAAGATAGTGTTGTAAAAAATTTTATTGTAATTTTGCATTTTTCAGAAAGAGAGAGATATATGTATACGTAAACTAAGGGAAATAATGCAATAGAAATTCAATTTACTACTACACCGTTGGTTCAAAAATAAAGTCTATATAAATTTAACTTTAGTTATACTAACAACATGAATGACGATTACGCCCCATTTTTACAACAATATTACATTCATGGTTATGCATAGAAACAATACTCAAAGCGTGATTTAATAACAAACTATAGTAGTTTAACAGACTTTACGCAACACCATCCAATATAAGTTAGCATACAACATTTTTCTTATATTCTAAACAGAGTAAAAAAATAAATAGCAATGAAGAATTGGACAAGTTGTCACGTTTCGCATTTGAATGGAATTGCAGTTATATTGGTAGTGATTTTAACTGCAGTTGCATATTCTTATTGACTAACTAAGTCTGCTGCTTGACCAATGTAATGTCTCTTGAGAGGAAGTCTGTTTTAGAAGGTCCAAGGCATCGGCTTTATTTTTTGCTTAAATCTATAATTTAGCTATAGAAGATTATGTAACCAAAGTGATAGAGACTAACAGAAGATATTTCCGAAAATACAACCCTAAACGAGGGTGGATCAGTGATTGAATGAATTTAATGCTGCCCAA
>JAYXIM010045830.1:0-58557 GCA_037575425.1 Anastrepha fraterculus
AGTTTCATTCTATTTTTGCGATTCCAACATATTGCTCGATAAGAGCCACTCATCAGCGCACTTCCGAAATCTGAAAGAAAATGTCCGTATAACCTGGCAACTTGACTTTTTGGTAACCATTCAACGCATGATTAAGATCTTTATCTTGAACTTTACGCGTTCCATTGTTTGTCTGTTTGTATACCGCAGCTGTCTAGTTCACAAATATCGAATATAATTGACTAACGACGGCATTCGCAAAAATTACAAATATTCTATCTTCCGATAGTGTTTAATTTTGCGCTATCGTACCTTATATCATGAGTCATATAAATAATATGAAATTCTTGGATGCAATATTATGAATTATTTGGCCCCCAGAAACTGTATGTTTATGTTTAAATTGCAAAATTGGAGGCTTCCTAAATATTTGTAAGACACGCTTCGGCCAATCAAGTTACTGAAGCATAACAATGTTCTTGAATACAACTCCCCTACTTCTAGCCTACTATTTTTCAGTGCTTTGCTGACTTCAAATGATGACCAGATCTGCAGATGGAAGGAACACTTTGAAGGAACTAGCAATATTGCTCTTAGCAGTATACCTAGCTTTGAAGTGAGCAGTACAACAACAACCAGCAATAAATAACAACATCCTGCCGCAGCCTAGCGGAGATCAAGAATGCAATTAAGAAGTTGAAGCTAAACAAAGCGGCGGGCGAAGATGGCATAACCCTAAACTAATGATATCCGACCCGCAGATATTAGCGGAAATTCTTCATCCCCACATCACCGCCGCCAGGAGCAATGAAAAGCTGCCTCCGTCCTGGACAAAAGGCATCATAGTGAAGCTGCCCAAGAAAGGCGACCTGCGTGACTGCGGCAACTGGCGAGGAATAACCCTAGTTAACACCATCTACAAAATTGTAGCCGTAATCATACAAAGCAGGCTCAAAGATATCGAACGTTCCTTAAGAGACAAGCTAGCTGGTTTTCGCCCTCACCGAAACTGTGTTGACCAAGCGAATCAATTGAGTGGCGCTCCTCTGCTGTTCGTAGACTTTCAGAAGGCGTTCGACACTATCAAAGCGAAACATGGCTGGTCTCTAACGCCATCACACTGAGGCTACAATCCTTCATCAACAAATGTCTCCGCATCATCTACAGAATATTCTGCACAAATACCATCAGTAATGACGCACTGTGGAGATTAACGAACGCGGAACCTATCCTTAGGCAAATCAAACGCAGAAAGTGGCGATGGATAGGTTACACATTGAGAAAACGACCAGATACCATCAAGCGAATGGCACTGGACTGGAACCGACAAGGGATAAGAGGTCGCGGTCGACCAAAAAACACTTGGAGAAGGTTAATGCTGCGCGAACTAGCAGATGCCGACATCTCATGGGACTGTGCAAAAACAACAGCACAGAATCAAGTACGATGGAAGAATCTTGTCGAATCCCTATGCTCCCGAGAGGAGTGAAAAAGGAAAAAAAAAATGTGCCTCTTCAACCAGCTATTTTAGAAGTTTCACTTTTCAAAAGTTACCAAAGACACAATACTCAGTTCAAAATAAATATTAAGTATATACACATGCATACACATGTACGAATGTATTGCCTTACCCTAAAGTATTGGCTGGACCATGTTTTGTATTATACAATTCCTCAAGGCGTGGTATTGTCAAAAATTTCTTCATTGAAACACCATTTTCCAATAGTAATTTCACAAAATCGATTCTGTCATGTTCGAGTGCCTGCATCATCGCTTCATCCAGAGCGCCTAAAATGAGACAATGAAAAGAAAACCCAAAATGAGTAAAGACATTACAAATTTATACAACTGAATAAACATCTCCCCAAATTTGAATTAACGGGTTTTCAATTTAGAAAATGGGAATTTCAAAAATTTACCAGAAGATAAGCAATAACTACTAATTCCAACACATACACACTTTATCTATCGGCGCATTTAAATTTCAATGAGGAAAGCAACGACTTACCATGCGGCCATTCCTGCCCGTAGACAAAAATTTCGCTGCGAGCAATATCGACGCGATTCCATGTCAACGCCAAACTCAGCTGTTCCGGTGGGCTCAAGTGCTGGGACTTGAAGAGCGCCGTCAATATGGTTTGATCCAATTCCTGTGTCTCGCCTTCGGGCTTCTCTTGTATACGAAAAACGGTTATCTGTGTATTTGGAAATCGAAATGTAAGAAAAGTATTTAGTTGATTTTTTTCCTTGTTTTTTTTTTCGGGCTGCCATTTTGGGTAGAATAAGGTGGAGAATTTTGATGAAGTAAAGCACAAACAGCAAATAAGAATGAAATTGGGATTCAGATTGAAATTGAGTGTGAGAAGGATCACAGGAAATGTTGGCATGCCATCGTTAATTTTCTTTCTCGTCGAACTTTTTGTGTTATGATATTTTTTTCTATGATTTTTCACTGCTCTGTTGCCATCAGTCTTGCATATGCAAGTATACATATGTATATGGCAAAGCATTTAACTTCGACCTCCTGCCTGAATATCAATTAATTTCAGTTTACCCAGTTTCTTTCTTTGCTTTTTATTCAATTGAAGTAATTACTCATGGGTACCCGTTGTTTTCTCAATTTGCCATTTTTCGATTAAAGCACTTCCAACAGTATTCAAAGTTCAGCCTTCAGGTTTGCGATTTTAATGTTAATTGTGTTACCGAAATTTTATTCGATTTATCCTAATCACAAAATATGCAGACACACCCGCAGAGTATTGAACGCGAATGAAAGTCAAGAGACTTTAATATTTGCTATATTTTGCGTTAATATTCATATGGAAAAATGTAGTCAGCGACGGAAAGGCCGCAGTGAGGACTACGCAGATCTCTAAGCATTCCAACAGGACTAGACGGCAGCGACGAAGTGGAATGCCAAAAACCACAAAGGAAAGCGATTGGCAAAGATGCTTTAAAAGGCAACAGATAATCTATATACATCCCCACGTACGCACATACTTACCAAATTTTTACTTCGTGTGCATTGCAAAAGTTCCTGGTAAAGTTTTTCCGCTTGATCAAAACCGACTTCGAAAGTTTTTTGTATAGTAGTAATTAAATAATCTCGCATGGACTCCAAAACTGGTTGCTCTTCGCCATCGGAGGCGTATCTGAAGAAATGTTGAAGTGAAATTGAAAACAAAATTGTATGGTTTTTAAAGCTTTTTATGTGTGTATTTTAAAAGTAATTTGAAGGCATATTGAAAGCTAGTATCACGTAATTTTCTCCAATTAATTTAGTTTCTACACATTCAAACTGAATTCTATATATGTATACAAGTATATATGCACTGTACGTGCGCCATGTGCGACCAATATGTGCAGTTAGAAATACGAATGCTTAAAATTAAAAAAGCAGCGATGTATGCCAAGCGCAGTAAGGGCAAGTTTATCATTTGCACCGACTGTAGCTCATGCATTGAAGCTATTTAATCACCACTCAATGATCAAAATGAAATAAATATCATCCGCAATATACTATTAGCCTCTCCCAGAAAAATCAGACTGATGTGGACTCCCTGGACACGGGGAAATCAAAGGCAACGAGAATGCAGACACTGTCGCCAAAAGCGCTGCGATGACTCCATCTGTAATGTTCAATTACACAACAATTGCAAGGGAGAGATACAGACAGCTAATTTTCGACTGGAATATTTACTAACATCACTAGTCTGATATCAATCCATCCAGAACAAAACGCAATGTTCCCACTGACATTCCTATTCCAAAGATAAAACCTTTCATCCGTCTACGCCTCGGACATACCATTTTAACACATGGGCATATTTTTCTACGTGCCCCTCCTAGCAAATGCCCATTTCGCGATGAGTATGCATTGATAATACACATATTGGTAAAATATCAGGACATTGACGCACTCCGACACGAAAACTTTGGCGCAATCGACCCTCTCAATCTTCAGAGAGAGATAACTACTGGAAACATAAATAAACTGTCTATGTTTCTGAAATAGACTGATCTATTAAGACGAATGTAATATCTATCACCAGTCCATTATAAACCTACTATTAATTTAGAGACAGCCGAAGGCCTTTGTTGCTAGCGCTGCTAAATAATTTATTATTGTACAAATGTTAAAAAAAAAAAATAAATAAATAAATAAAAAATTATAATTGGGTGAATCAATTTCTCTTCGAATTTAGAGTTTCAAATCAACAACAAACTACACGCAATTGTTATTTCAAAGTCCTTATTTTTACTCCGCACTAATCAAGTTTAGTAACTATTTCCCATTATTATAATCATTTTGCATGCTGCGTTTTTTTGTTCGCTGTGTATTAGACATGAGAACTATCGATATCGATAATTATGGTTTGACCACTGAGAACGAAAACTGAGTTAACATTTCGGTTCAGTAAGGTTTGGCAAGTCATTATGAATCTTATATCCCTTCCAAATTGTGGAAATTCATTCATGGAGCGAAGTGTTCAAGAAGACGCCGAAATGTCAATTTGCCGTCGTTTTCAACTTGTTGGCTTTTGTCCTTTGACTACGTGGAAAATTTTATGTAAAGATATTGGCTTACGTGCCTATAAAATACAGCTCGTGCAAGGACTGAAGCCAAATGACCATCGGTTCTATTGCATTTTCTTGTTATTGGGCTAACTTAGATTTATTAGATTTACCTTATTATTATTTCTTGGAAAAAGTAGTCAAAAATTAGACTGATCGAATGACCATGTAATTCGTAGGCACTGCGGACATATGCCGGAAATCATATTAAAACAATAAATACCATGAAATTATCTACCAGATTATAGTAAAAAAAAATTAGATCCAACAATATTTCGGGTTTGCAGTATCATTTCAGGTTCTTAAGCTCTTAGAAAACTCCCAGGCATTTGCTGGTGTGATATAATATAGCAAAAGCTCCAGATCTAGAGACACACCGGAAATAGTTTGCAGAAAACATGATTTTGGCTGTTTCTCGGGCGTCATTGGGATGGAAATTTTGGCAATCTATCAAACTAGAAGGTGTTGTTACAAACCTCTTTCTACGAGTATACATGTGAACGGACCTCATGTAATGCACATTTATAAACAAAATTTTGTGTCTGTGAATTTTGGTTCAACTTAGTCTCAAGCATACCATAGAATACAAAATGACCTCTGTCCGAAAAGTACATGTTTATTTATTTATATACGAAAAATAAAATTGAAGTACTTATTTGAGATTTTGAAATCAAAGATTTTTAACGCCGTTAGGCGTATTCTCCTGAAATGAAAACCCAAATGAAAGTTTTTAGTTTTTTTCTGTCTATCTATCCGTTTGTTCAGGCTACTCGAGATTTTCACTTACAAAATCAATTTAGGATTTTACTAATTGTGTTTTGTTTTCTACTAACAACTTTCAGTCCAAACTGTTTAAAAGCACCCCCGTAATTTTCCAAGATAGGTTATGTGCATGGAGAGGACATTAAATTATTTTATTGCCGAGAAGAGAAGATATTTAGGGTTATGAAGAGCAAACAAAACGACCGAACGATGGCTTTGCATGGTTGGTTCCCTAGAGAGCACTGCTTCAGGCGCAGCGCAACATTTATTTTCTTCCAAAAATTTGAATAAAAAATTGGTTTAAAAAAATTTGTCTATATTAAATATTATAATAAAAATTCTGATAACACTTATATCAACTGTGATCTGTCATTATGAATTCGTCAATATTTATAAAATTGCCATAAATTCGGAAGAAGAAGATCTTTTCCAAGTTAAGAACTCTCACAAGGATTTTAATAACCACCTCTCGTTTAACGTACCTTGATATTTAAAGTTTGCAAGTGATCGTACACAGTCGCGTCTATTCAATTTCTTGCATTGTTGTAGAAACTTTTGGATGTAAGTATATTTTGCAATAACTTTGCTAATTTTGATAAATGGCAAAAACTTTTCATAAGTGTGATACCGGCTATATTTCCTTAAATAAAGTTTAAAACTAGTTTTGCAAAAGTGCTGTGGAGTGCAAAAAAAAATAACTTTTGTAAGAGTGGCTGCACTTGGGGCACATTCGCCAGGCTACAGGTAGGGCAGTTTCACCGTCGGTTGTGCCCCATGGAGTAAATGCGCCACTGGAAAATGCAACCTACCCATGAGTTAGACTCAGATAAACTTATATAAAATTTTACGCTTAGGTTGTTAGTAGCAACATGGTTCGGAACTATAAGAGAAAAACTAACCGTAGCAATTTGGATGAGGAAAAAATTAAACTTGCTATGAAGGATGTTCTTGCAAAACAATTTAACGTAAGCGAATCCGCGCGAACATATGGCTTAAGTCGCACTCAATAAGAGACAGAATAGCAAAAATGAACAAAGAAAAAACCCAAGTACTTGATGACTGTGGAAATTTTTCAGACGACGAAACATTTCCATTCTCTTCAAAGTACAGCTCCAACCAAGTAGTAACAAAGAAACAGGAAAATGAAATAGCAGAATACTTCAAGGTGTGTTCTAACCTTCAACATGGATTCACGTACAGCGCTGCGCTGAAGTTCGTTTATGACTATGCCAAGTTCCTGTAACTTGGATAAGAACCAAAACAGCAGGAATCGATTGGATGCAAGGCTTCATGAAGCGAAACAAAGATTTAAGTTTGAGAAAACCTGAAAACACGAGTCTTGCGCGTTTTACGTCATTTACAAAAGCAGCTGTAATGGCATTTTTTGACAATGTACAAATTTTGTATAGTAAATATTCGTTCGATCCTGGTGACATATATAATCTTGATGAAACTGGTATAACCACATATAAGTAGCTATACTTTTTAAAAGCATTTTGTTCATCGTGGCAGCTTCGCCAATTTGGGTAACTTCAAATAATCTTTAAAAAATATATAGAAACATTAAAAAATTACAAAGGAAAAAAACAAAGAAGATAAGAAATGAAGGTTTCAGGTAAGCAAATATCAAACCAAAAAAAATATATTTTAGTTTCCACAGCAGTTAAAAAAATGGCGTATGTGCCCCTTCTACCCTACTTCTGGAGTTCTCATTTTTATAAAAAGGTATTAAAATTAATTAAGAAACAAATAAGTTATCAAACGCACTGTGTAACTCAGAGCTGTCAAAGGGTTAAGTAAAATATTAATAAGCTATTTTCTACCATTTTCAAATAACAAAAGTGTCATCTCTGTTAACAAATTCCGGCTTCATAAGTATACACCTCATACTTAGGTAATTAGGTTATCCCATTAACACTAACATTTATTGCACGCGGCGTTCAAGAAAAATCCAAACAATTAAAATTAACAAACAAAAAAGATTGAGCTCAAAATCTTAGACATTCAAAGTAGCTTAGACCACAGGTTCAAGACCGCATTTGCATTGCCACAAAAACCCCCAGAGCTACAATTAATTCAGTTCAGTATGATGACACAAAAAATTTAATTAAATACTCTAATAAATAGCGAGTAACGAGTAGTGGCAACGGGTGTCAGAAGTGACTAAAATATTTAAGCCAACTTAAACCAAACAAACCTGAAACAGGCTGAATGCCGTAATTGCGAAAGAGAGGAAATTTTACTTAATTGGTACAAATTTCGTAATAAAGCAGCAAGAGATATAAAAGTGTATGAGTATTCTTGCTACGAAATCTGTCTCCAGAATGTTGACGTGATGTCAAGCAGACACAAGACAGGGTCAACAACATGATTGACAAGCAAGTCACATCACCATCATTACCTTCTCCAGCACCATCACCGCCACCGCAGCTGCTGCCTAGTTACAGTGGAACAGTGGCAGGCAGGCGATTGAAGGTGTTGTTGCGTTATTTGGAAATTTAGTATGAAATATTTGGGCCTAAGCAGTTGTAATTAAATATGTTGATTCGTGCACAAGTCAAGTAGGACCAAGGCAAACGCTACTTAACCCAGCGTCAAATTGTTAGACAACAATGTAAACCACACCAACCGCTACCGCAACTGTACAAATGTCTAACAAGTCAAATAACAATTTTGCATTGCAAATGAATGGATGAAAAGTTATGTACATAGTTAGCAAAATTCGTCTCAGCGGTTTTGGTACGCCACACATACTATACATACATATGCATGTTTAATAATTTTCTTTTCTGTGAGAAGAGACAAAATAAACTTAAAAGTTTGTCTTCTGAGGTGGAAGCAGTACGAAGTTTCTCAAGTGTGATTTGAATGGCATTCGCATATTCAGAAATACTAAGAAATTGATTTCTCTAAAAAATGTTCCAGGCCCATTTTACTTTAGGGCTCTTGGTCTGGTCTAATTTTTGAGGCTGGTATACCTTTGTGAGAGTTGAAAAAAATTCGCCCACATACCACTCATTTCAAAGTAATACTCGTACGCTTAAGTATGTATCTGATGCGGTGAACGACGTTCACATCCACGGTCCAAGGTAATGGCTTTTAATTGAGATCGCATATAAGAGAATCGCTACTGATAAAGAGAGAAAAGATACATAGGAAAAAAGATACATAGCAGAAATAGATAAATATGAAAAATATATAAATAGTGGGAGCGTACGTCTCAGTTCGTCTCCAATTTATTGCTTGCGCCTTGATGTGGGTCTACAAATGGAGTAATCCACAATGATACACCACCTTCAAGTCGCAGTTGGTTTATATGCGAAACTGTTTTATGATAAAAATACTCTGGAAGATTTTCCATTGCTTGTCGAAAGGCGACCGATATTTTTGTATTATATTTCATGTCAACAGTAGGCTACGAATTCACAATCTCCAAATGGTAGTTACGCACTTCATCTACTCCGCTAAGGCTGCTGTTAGTGAATCGTAAACCTCAAAGTGTATTTCTGCCATGAAAAATCTCTTCATAAAAACAGCCCAGCAAAACCATTTTGTACATAAGAATGTCCGGATAAAAAAAGAAGAAAATAAAAATAAAAGGAAAAACGTCGACTAGCTGACATACAGTTGCAGGTGAAAACATACGACGATGGTGCGAATAGAACGGCTTTTCATCAATTCATTCACACGACGACAGAAAAAAACACAAATTAGCTAGCCTACTGATATTATCTCTAATAGATTCGCCTTGGCAGTGTTCAATATGAAGTTATGTACGACCCATTGAACATATAGTAACAGAAGAGCAGTTGGTTTAGTTTCGTTTCTATTTATTTGATCACTGCGTTTAAATTACACTAAACTGTCACTATTTGTTAATATATTTTGGCCTTTTTAGGGACCAAAACCAAAAATTAAATATTTAGCTCTTGCTGTTTGTACTCCACGCATTTGAGAAAGGAAATTAAAAGAGTAGATTATATAATATAGCTTCCCAACATTTTATGGACCATTTACGGAGAAATGCATTTATCACATAGCAGTAAAATGTGAATTTTTAAATCGCTGGCGCCGCGAGTTGGAAGTAAGAACAAAAAGAAAAAAGGGTTTTTAATATTTTCGGGCATAAAATATCAATAATTTTTTTACTTATTTTTTCTTTCTTTTTTTGCGCCATTCCAGAGTTTGGATATCTTCATAAATTCTTTGAACCAAACAAAATCACACAATTAGCCAATCAATTAAAAAACTACCTGGACTTTCTATAATTATGCAACTAACATCTTAAGGAGAGGGGGTATTCGATGTTGTATGTCAGTCAAAGAATTAAGAATCAGATGCAGAAAACAAGTTAATTTTTCTCATAAATTCGAGTACAAGAGAATTAAGTATTCTTAATATTATTAAATTATATATTAATATATATTAAAATGACTTTAACTAAGTGAAAACTGGCATTTATATTGGTAAAAAAGTACGTAGTTGTTCCAAGCATACTTAAGAGAAGTTAAATGTGAAATCCCGTTATGCTCACGAAAATTCGAGACAAAAACATAATTTTTGAAGTACCCGATGCCATCTTCATCTACCAGGTAATAAAATAATAAAAAATAACAGCTTTTAGCACGCACTGATTCCTCTACCTGCTCTCCAGACTCAGCACAGCAGTTTCGAAATGACCCCGAATAATCAAGCAGACCGAAAATTTTAAAAGGCTTTGCCACAAAAACGAGCTCGTTTATTTCAAAATTAATAATTTACATTTTAATATATACTAGGATCGCCGGTACGTCGAAATTTCGACGTTATATAAATACGGAGAGCCTGTCGTACCTTTTTTTAGTATTTATAGTCATAGAAAAACGTTGAAACATATATAAATGGATAGCTTATGTTGAAACTTTTTACATGATATACCTATGTGAATGAATGTAGTAAAATTAAATATGAAAAATATCCCATTTTACCTGTATTAAGCGATCCCATATTTGTGTATTTCAAATATTATATCATAATTTTTATTTATTTATGAATTGGAAACATTTAATTTCATCAATTACGGAAAAAAATTTTTTGTTTTTGAAAAACCATAATAAAAAACAATCATTAATTAATCCATGACCATCATAATTTCTGAATCAAATTTATAATAGTATAGATTCACAATATATAAGTTTCCAGTTGTTTTACCAACTTTTATATCATGATACATATATATAATATCATGATACATATTTTATTATATCATGATATATTATAATACAGGTAAAATAGTGTGATTAATATTACCTCCACCTATTCACTTATGTCTCTATTTTAATACATTGTGCAAACCGTCTCCACATATGCTATCCATTGGTGTATGTTTCAACTTTTTTCTCTGACTATAAATACTAAAAAAAGGTACGACAAAATTTTGCTCTCCGTATTAATAGGTATATAGACATAACGCCTGAAGTCAACCCACCTAAGAGCTTCATTATTTCGATACTGATGAAATTTGATGGTTTACTACACAGTAGTCTGCCTAAGTGAAAGTGAAATATATTTTCTATAAGTTTGCAGCTCTTGCAATAAAAAAGTTTTAAATTTTCCAAAAAAAATTTTTTTGTTTAAATAAATAATTTACAAGAAGTAAATTGTCATTGGACACAAAGCTAAAAAGTTAAATAGAGGATCGTGACTTTGACAAAATTGCAGGTAGCCCTATTTTGCATAACCACATACATACATACATATATCTACGTGCTAAATACACATACAATAACTACGCATATTTGGCATACAGACATACATTCTTAGAATTTTATACTTTTTAGGATAAAACTTGATGGGATGATGGTTGACTTACTTGTGCACAAACGCTATCAGATCGGCCGCACGACCCGAGCCGTCGCATACCACCACTGGCACTGGTGGCGTGTCCGTCACGTACTCTAACACCGCACGTACCGTATTTGTACCTCCTTCGATAACCAGACAGACGACCGGTGTGCTGGAATGTGTAACTGCAAAATAAGTACACAGAGAAAAAAAGAAAGTGAGATATGGGGGAGACACAATAATAAACAGAAAAAAGCAAATCAGCGCAAAGTTGGAAATAGCAGTCAAATAAATGGACTTTCCCAGAAACCTAGAAAATTCGCTCAATTTCGACTCATGATCCAGCGCGCTGTTGATGGTTTCATGGAATATGGTATTGCTTGACAATTGCGCCAAGTATTGAAATGCGTGCAGCATTTAGAGTCATATAATTGCATGCGGGCATAAATACCGCACCATACCATACCATAAATGCATGCAGAAATATTCTACACTCCAGCTGCATACATACATCATCGAGCAAAGCAGCATAAAAGCACGACTATTTTTGTCCAAATGCGTATGGATGCGTATGGCATTGCTTGGCAGCAGCCTATTATTTCTGATGACATATTCCATGTGTAGGGATGCCTGCGTGTAGTTCGTAGTTAGTGCAGCAGTGACTGTCACACATCACGTCAGAATGCGTATATGCGATAAGGGCATGTTGAGTGCTTCGTATAGATACTGACAAATTGAGGGCATTCGTAGAAGGATAAAGCATCATAATAACAAAAATATTTGCTTTCAACATTGCATAGATTGCGCTTTTGAGGTCCTTTGTATTGTGGAAAGGACTTTATTTGAAAAGATTGCGATTAAATGCATACGCGTGTGATGTGGGCGCGATAGCTGGATGACTATTCTACGAATTGTAGCTGGGACACAAATTGGTAATAAAAAATTATTGTTGGGGATTTCAACTTTTTAAAACATAGCTTCTCTTCACGGGATGTCTGAAAATTATTAGAGAATATTTGAAGAACTGCAATCCTAATAAATTCGAAAGGTAGAAGTCATTAACATGAATAAAATATTAATGCTCCCATTGGAATTGTAAAAAAAGATTCTACGGTGATGCAACTTCTTCCGCATTTGTTCGAACATTTTTCGCAACTAGCTCTTGTTTGATTATACAAATATAAAATCATTATTTTTTAAAAGGCTGAATGGTTTAATTAATTTTTTATTTAATTTATTGCGTTGTGGAACCTTTGTTTGTAGATAAACTGTTATAAGTTGTTCATAAATATTGTCCATTTAGAGGCACATCTTGGCGCATTTCTCTTGTGTCATACGGATTCCAAAACGGAAAAAAACATTATCGTCTTTTGAAGACGTAAAAATGCTGTTCAGCCAACCCGCTTCTTTACTTGAATATTATAGTGCCTTTATTTACTTGAAGTCTATGGCATTAATTAGATCTCAAAATAATGTGAGAGTAAGGCAAAAAATCGGGGACGCTCAAGGGAACTCCTAAGGCTAACAAAGCCCCAGCTCTCAAATTTGGTGGGCATCCTTACCGGACATTGTCCGTTAGGTGTTCACGCCGTAAGACTTGGGATTGCCTCAAGTCCGTTCTGCAGAAACTGTCTGGAGGACGAGGTGGAATCATCTCAACACCTTCTTCTCAGCTGTCCTGCTCTCGTCTGGCAAAGACTTAGAAATTTGGGCTCTCACTTTTTCGCTACGCCTGCGGATATAGCCGGTGTAAATATCATAAATTTGGTGAAGTTCATTAGTAGCTTGTTACGGCTAACTACGAACGCAAATCAGCCCCCGTCAGCGCCGTCGTAAAAATGTATGGTCATCATCGTATCTAATCCCAAGGCTCCTTATTCCTTCCCATCTCCTCTCTCCTCTCCCATGTATGGCACCACAACGGACGAATTTCTTAACATTTGTCCAAGTGAGCCCTTTAGCTAGGGCAGCCATTTAACCTAACCTAACCTAAGGCAAACTAAAACACATTACGACCAGTATCTTTAAATTTGTAGTGTAAAGAGTTGAATTCATTTAATAATCTATTAAGTGGCGCATTTTCAGCGTGCTTAGTTTTGTAAAACTCAAACGACACTAGATTATTATGAGGTAAAGATTTCATTGGAGCCTTAAGTCTTACGAGTGGTCAATGGGTGTACTTAAAATATCATGGATGAACATCAGCGCGGATATAGTTTTTCTAGCATTTAAGAGAGTTTAATTCTTTAAACAAAATTCTTTATATTCTATATTCGCAGCTCGGAGCTAAGCTTTAAATCCAATCCGAAGTTTTTTTTGTAAATACGTAAAATTGAAAAAAGGGTTGCTTCAGTTTACCCACTGGACTTTTTCTAGATGATAAATTTGTGCAGCCGCCTAGAATGCGACAGATTATGACAATGTTTCCGCAGATTTTTGCCTTCGTCTCTTCACTTTGGTTCTATAAGTCTGCCGTTAGAAGACATTAGTTATACTATTCTTAAACTACAATCCTCTACACAAATAGATGCTTTTGGGTTTTCTGCAATTCTAGTCAAAAATTGTCCCTTCAAGTTAATTTTCAATAAACCGTTTGGAAGCTTACATCAATAACGCATGTTGTCAAAAGTGGCCATAAAAATTATATTAAAAACTATAGACAAACATTCAACGTCAAAAAGGATTGTACACCATATATTGACAAGTTTTGACTATTAATTTATTAACTTTTTAATTTCAATTATTCAGTTACAAAAACACAGTTAATACTAATACTACAACAAAAACCACAAAAAGCTTAGTTTCAAACTTGGTAAAAAATTCGTAAGAATTCGGTAAAAAATAATTACTGAAAAAATTTCAAGTATACAATTTAAAGCCAATTAAATTTTGGTATAATAAATAGAAAATTTTATGTAGGTCAAAAATCACATTGGTTTTTGAAACTTTTTTCCGATCACGGTCTGGTGCATTTTCACCATTTAATGCCTACTTTTTTTTAAATGGAAGAAAACATCCAACCCGTCAGCAGAAAAAAGAATCGCTTGAAACTTGCACTTTATTATACGAAAATTCAATGGTCTATAAAACTGCTCGCACTTGCTTCTGACGCTGACAGTATATCTACGCTTTCTAATATTCTAAAAAATTTCTGATTCGCAGTCAACGTCAAACTGTGGTGTGAAGTAAAATCTACTTATATTAATACTCCGTATTAGCATGGGCTTCTTGCTAGAAAATCTACCGTTTCGGATTTGATTTTTTTTTTTTGCCAAAGGTTTTTTTTTTTAGTTTTTTTATCTCTAAAAATCTTACTTTGTGATAGTTTTTTATTTTAGTTTTAAATGTATAAATTAATAATAAATAGCATTATAGGTAAGCTTTTTTGTTTAAATTAAAAACTGTTTCACATCCTACACCATTTCTAATAATGGTAGTATAAAGTATAACATAGGTCAAGGATCTTGGAGTTTTATTAGATACGAAATTTTCATTCAGTGATCACATTCATTTTATTCTTCCAAACTCGAGTTTCATGCGCCCCAACACATTTGAATTTTCTGGCCCGTATACCTAGAAACTGCTGTTTACGTATCTTGTTCGTTCTCACCTAGAGTACGCTGTTATCATTTGGAGACCTTACGATCAACTATCGATTAATAGAGTAGAACGCGTTCAAAAAATTTTTCTTAAGCAAGCATTACGTTCGCTCCGATTTGAAACCCCTGCTGTTCAGTCCTTTCACTTTCGTTTATTTTCAGTGTTGTTAATGGAATCGTCGACTGTCCAGATCTATTTGAGCGGATAAGCTTTAATATTTCCCAAAGAAGTCTTCGACAGTATTACCCTTTTTATGGGTAAACTTGAAGTCTAAATTTGCGAGTAATGCACCCACTGCTCGCGCATTTCGAGACTATAATTCATTATGTAATACCAGTCTGCTTGATTTTCCATTATCCAGACCTAATTTTGTAAAAACTTCAAATTTTTTATGAAATTGCTCGATAATATAATTATATTGATTCCTAATATTTAGTTGTCAAATTTTGCTTGATTGGCATTGGGTTGCTGCAATTAAACACGGTCGTATAAGCCTTGAAGACGATCGACGTCAAGGACGTCCAAAAACAGCAACAACACCAGAAGTCTTAGAAAAAACAGGAAATCGTATTGGAAAATCGTCAAGTTATAAAAACAAATTTAGTAGAAGCCCTAGGCTTCTCATTGGGCAGTGTAAGCAATATTTTGACTAAAGTATTGGGTTTCAGAAAGCTGTGTTCAGTATGGGAGCCACATTTGATATTAATGGAACAGAAACATATTCGAATGCGACTTTCTTAGCAACATTTAGAATGCATTTTGTGTGTCGATTCATCACTATGGATGGCACTTGGGTATATCACTATGATTCTAATTAAAAGCAAGAGGCTAACGAGTGGTGTGAGCCGGTTTTTTCGGCTCCGAAACGAGTTCGTGTCCAGAAATCGGCCAAGAAGGTCGAGGCATCAGTTTTTTGGGATGCGAGAGGAATTTTGTTTGTAGATTACTGCAAACTGGTAAAACAATAAGTTCTGACCAGTTGAAGAAAAAAACTTCATGAAAACAAACCCAGTTTGCAAAAGAAAAAAATTATTTTGCATCAGGACAATGCACCGTATCACAAGAGCATTTTCACAATGGCTAAAATCCGTGAATTAAAGTTCAAATTCTTGGAGGATCCACCGTATTCACCAGATTTGGCCTCTAGCAACTTCCATGTTGCCAGACTTAAAAAATTCATGGGTGGAAAGCATTTTTCATCAAATGATGAGGTCATAACAGCTGTGGAAGCGTATTTTGCAGCCCTTCCAGATTCTCACTTCACGGATGGAATTCATAATTTGGAATCTCGTTGGAAGAAATGTATTGATGCTCAAAGAGACCATGCAGAGTAATAAGAAATGCATTTCAAACCATAAATTCAATTTTTCTTATCGAACCGCAAAACTTATTGAACAACCTAGTACATTCCTAAATATCCTAACAAATTCTTTATTATTCTATTTTATTAATATTATATTAATTTTAAAGTTCTCCAAAACGCTAAATTGCTAACAAAATGAAAAACTAAGTATGTAGGATTGCAATGTAAAATCTATAGTTTCACGTGCATATGAAATTTGCTCCCGGAAATCTAAAAAGTTAACTTTTGTCGCACTGTCTTCACCACAAAACACAAAGCAGTGGTAAAAATCGGCTTATTTCATTACCAGCTTTAAATGCTAAAATAAGCAATTAAATGATTAAATTTTTTTAGCATTTTTAAAAATAAAATATACAAATATATTCCATAAATCCAACCAAGAATCTAACCAGAAAATATGCTGACAAATTGGATAACGGTTTTATAAAATGGCAGCTGCTTTAATGGGCTTTCATATATATATTTATATATAAGTACATCGTAAGTGCCAACCTACTGCATTTACTCAATTCAGTTAAGCTACTATGGTTATATGAACGAAATTTTTCATTCATGCTATGCATTCGATAACCGCAAGTGACATGTCCACCATTTCCTGGTTGCAAAGCTAACCAACCGGTAAACCAACTCAAGAGCAATAAATATAAAAATAAAAAAATATTGAAGCTGGGTTGAAATGAAAATCAGAGCAGAGGCAAATACTCGTAAAAAAAGCAGCATTTGCAAAAATAGACGAAATCAATTTGAAATAAAGCCCACATTATCCGAGCAAACATTACCTCGTCCATACATATATGTACATACATTCACGAGCATAGATGAATGTACCTACATACCTTTGTAAACATATGCGTGCAAGCATTCGTACAGAGCTCTAGGACTCCCCACGAACGCATGAGACATGCTGTGAAAATTGGAAAGGTAAAAGTGAAGCTGATATCGTTAGCGAATAAAAGTCGCATTGAAAAATGTAACGACGCACAACGTATGATAATGGCAAATCAATTTGTTGCCCCTCGAGTTGAAAAAGTTAAAGAACGGAACTGCAAAGTAGAAAGAGCAAGTAACAGCAGTTCAGGTTTTTTAACAGATGTCGTATTTGCAGTTATGTACAGATGGTTATTCAGCGACCGATTAATAAGAAGAAATTATTTAAATACATAATTCCTTTTACATTACTAGCATCTACTCATGTGGATACATACCACACTTTGGTATGTTCCATGGCCACTTATGGGGAAAACTTTTTTACAGCAAAGTGAAGTTTGGAAAGTAAAATATATTTGTATACATTAATTAAATGTTGAAAGTGGAAAAAAATGGAAAAAACATATGCAACATCTAAATCGATGTATATTATAAGTACATGCTTGCACATATTTTTTTCGATTTTTTTCACATAACATTTAATACGGAAATCTGTTGTCGATTTGGGATTCTAATTTATTTTCCGTCAATTATTTTGCTTTTTGCAGCAAGGCCTGCGTAAACAAAAACGTTTGTGCTTGTGTTATAAATTTTCATTCGCTTTAAATTTGTCAATACATTTCTTACACAACTCATGAAGAGACATTAGGGCGGGTCGATTTAAAAATCGCTCATTGCTCTGTGAAAATCGTATTCTAAGGATGAAAATAAGAAACTTTGCCGAATTAACCATCCCTCTAAAACGAATTCTGATGTCCCCCAATTTGGGTCGAACTTTTTAGTTTCTTTCCTCATGTAAAGGCCAAAAATGGTGATATTTTGAAATGACTGTATGGGGAACCCCCCAGGGGAGTTCCAGGGGGTGTGCCACTGGCATTGTGGATCGGCCGTCCAAAGTTAGTGGGGGTCGGTCATACATTTGGACTCGATTGGAGCACTCTAAATGGGTCAAAGTGGGATTTTTCGTTCGACCCAAATTGGGGGACATCAGAATTCGTTTTAGAGGGATGGTTAATTCGGCAAAGTTTCTTAATTTGATCCCTAGAATATGATTTTCACAGAGCAATGGGCGATTTTTTTGCCTCCCCACAAGTCGACCCGGCCTAATGTATATCATAATGAAGTACTGATAAATATGTTGTCTCTCCCCGCCATAGATTCATGTATTTCTTTGGCCTTACAGTTTCTTTACCTATGCTTAATGTATATTTGCCTCTCACTAACATTTCTGTGTATCTTTAACAGATTTACCCTAATCAAATATGAGTTAGTACAGTAGTCATAGTAACATTATCGGCGTTACCTTGTAACGAACGACAATACAGATGAATTTATCCGGAAACTGCAAAGCATAGAAGATAAGGCCCTTAGTTCAGAGAGATGATTAATCATAGCGAGTAGACTGCAACTTAAAAGCAACCGAATAGGGTTCGGCGACAACAAATTCAAGAGGTAGACGAGTGCTGGACTAGGTTTAGTGGTGCTCAACACAGGAAGGTCTACGTACCGAAAGCCAGGTTGCGAAGACAATGGGAGTGACCATCAATGCATCACAACTTGCATTGAAATGGAGAACTAACGAGCGCGTATGGGCACAAGTACGCATATGGAACATGAACTAGCTAAACCCAGCGACGCTCCTTGCAACTATTCACGAAAATAAAACGATTATCGGTACAAATAGTACAACAAAAATACTAGTCAAGACAACAATGCGATGCGTTTCGATACGGTGCAACACATCTATGCCTGAAACCTAAGAACGAGAAAAGAAGTCCTGATACTGGTGGACACACGAGATCGCAGAACTTAGAGAGATGAGCACCCGCAAGCGTAGAAAGCATACTACAGCCAGAAGTTTGGGCCCAGCAATAACGGAATCCAAAGAGTACACAAAGAGCAGAAAGAATTGAGGAAAGCTATAAGCTTAAGCAAAAAAAAACAAATGGCAAGAGCTAATTAATGGTTACTGTTTAGAACCCATGGGGGTTGGGTTACAAGACCGTTATGAAAAAGCTAGTAACCAAATTCCCTGCTGCTGACATGGAAAACGAAGTGGTTAGCAAAATTGTCGACACACTCTTCCCAACACACTGCGTTGAGGGAAACGAACTCGAGTATAAAGCAACGGAACCTGTCCCAACCACAGAAGATGAAATAATAGATGCTGCAAAAGCAATGAAATGTAATAAAGCGCCAGGACCTGATGGCATGGCTGCGGAAATACTGAGAATGTTGGTAATCGAATGCCTCCTTTTGCTGCTCAACATGTACAACGCATATCTAAAAGAAGTACTTTTTCCAGAAATATGGAAAAAAACATAAATTAGTACTAATTAGTAAGGGAAAGGCAGACCCAACATTAGCGTCCGCTTATAGACCGCTACATTTGCTGGATAGCGCAGGAAAACTCTTTGAAAAACTCATAAAGCGTAGATGTAGCGAAGTAGTAGAGAACAACGGTGGTCTGTTTGACAGGCAGCACGGTTTTAGAATTGGCAGATCTACTACCTTAGGAGCCATCCAGGACGTATTAACTAGTGTAGAACAGGCCCAGGCAGGTAATCTTTTTTCCAAATGCTTAGTATTACTATCCACACTGGACACTAGAAATACTTGCAACAGTTTAAGCTGGGGCGACGTAATTGAAGCCTTGAATACAAAATTCAAGATCATGAATAATCAATTGAAAATTATTTACAGCTGTCTAAGCTATCGTGTACGCTTATACGAAACCTACAAAGGATACAAGACAAAACAAATAACAGCAGGCCCAAGAGTCAATATTCGGACCTGAACTTTGGTATATAAGCTACGATGAAAATGTTCGAATAAAGATGCAACCACAAGAGCACTCAAAGTAAGCGGCATGTTAAGTAAGCTCATGGCAAACATTGGAGGTACAGCTCGGAGCAAGCGAAATATTTTAATGGACACGACGAATGCGATTCTTATACACGAATGCGAAATATGGGCATGGATTCACTAAGGGTGAGATGCCGGCGAAAAACTTTGCAATCTGTGCAACGCACATGCGCTCTCAGAGTGATTTCTTCTTACAGAACAATATCAGAAGCAGCGGTTTTAGTTATAGCGGAACCATCTCCAAACACAGATGGCAGGCAAAAATCTCAGGAATTTCAGAACCGACAAAAAGAAGAGTATTAAGCATATTTTTTTCAAAACAGGCGACCCTGAACGCAGGGTGAGTAAGTGAATGTGTCTTTCTTAAGATGCCGTCTTGGACCTCTACCTCGAAGCAATGCGGAAGCAGTCCCGGGGTTGAGGGAAAAAATCCAAGGGAAGATAAGAGATGTTTTACCAGAGATGCACCAGCATCACTCTCAATACTGCCCTTTAGTAGCAGTATCACGAACAGAGCCAGTACCATTCTAGCACCATAATTAGGATCAATAATAAGAGCAGCATCATTTGCCAAATTGGCGCATGGCAAGCACCGTGGTTGTCATAGAAAGGAAATCTATCTTCAACATTTCGAAGTTATATTGGTTGCAACTGATACATACTAATAGTCGATAATAGTTTGTGATGAATCTACCCAATTTATGACAAACTCTACACAGTTTTAAGATATTTTCATTCTGCCCTCCAATCATTAAGTTCAGTAAAAGAAAATTAGCAGTTCAACCAAAACTACGTATTTGTGTTAAATTTCTCAGTTAAATTTAGTCTTAAATTTTGTACTTACATGGATGCAGCTTCAAGTTCGATATGAATTTTTCCAATTTTCGTCGCAAAATCAACTCAGCGCCATATTTCGCTTGGGTACCATTATCGACCAGCAGGAAGTAAGCATGCCGATTATTGAGCACAGCCAATTTAGACCTTAAAGAATGAATAGTACAAAAATAAATATAAATGAAGATAAGCAAACCATTTCATATCCGCTTTATCACAAACATTTAAATATTTAAGCTTTCTTCAAAGTAGCTCATTATCCAAGTTAGCACGTGAAATGTCAATTTAGAGACACCACATGGTGAGCCCCATGGCGTATACGCAACACTTAATAGCTGTTCAAAATTCAAATCAAGCTACAGACCACACACAGCTCTGTCAACCCAATTAGGGTTTCACGTAGGTGGCTGTCGCCAAGCGCATGCATATTCAGTCAAGCCAAGTGGACTCTGCCGCCAATACATACAATTTAACGTAGCTAAGTATTCATGTGACCCCTTGCCACCCTAATGAACTTCACGCAACACTCACTCACCTCGGCGAACTTATGCTATGGCAGGGCACCTCACGATTATGCCCTAAAAGTTCATGATTACGCTCCACTATACCCCAGGGTGCAATACCAATGCTGACAACACGCCCACTCCGCTGTTGACCCTCGAGCAGCAACGCATCACCAACCTGCTTCGTAACACCTGCAAAGCGGGAGATAAAAGGAGAAAAAAGAATAATAAGATATCACATTAAATTGTTTAAATTGTTTGAAAACGATTTAGGTACACAAGGTAAGAGAGATAGGTATGCAGATTTAAATCAAAATAATGGAACGGTGAGTACTCCGTCAGGGTAAACGGTGATTGTAAGCACTATTTGCACATAGAACGTGAACGATACGTTGAACAAACAATTTAAGGCCACTATAACTGCCAATGTCAGGAATGATTAAGTGAATGAAAGTTGAATGGACGGTTAAGTAAATAAATTGCTAACCAACACTACGTCCGATATACTATACATCCGATGTACTATTTGCGTATGTAAATCTGTGTTGGTGTGAATAGTGGAATCAGATATTAAACGTCAGTCAATTGGGAGATAGAATGAAACGATAATAAGACACTTAATGCCACAAAGGCTAGGCGCCTAGCATTAGTGCCGTTGATATCCGCTGTGGCAAACAGACAAGTAGACAACAAATCAACAGTTGAAGGCAGAAAGTAAACAGGCTTACGTATGTGTATATATGAATGTACATACGTAAATACAAAAGCAGACAAAATAATGCCTTACAGACAGGCATTGCTTAATCTTAATCCGCAAGGCGAATGGATGTGCTCGGGCAAAAAAAAAAAACAGCCACAATTCGTACGAGGTCGACAAGCTGACGTATTTCGCGCAATAAATGACAAAGGCCTGAAATTAACGAAAATAGAATAATAAATGAAATCAATTTAATATTGTTTTTGTTCATACAATAATACCACAATAAGTTCAAAAGGCTACTAGACTCATACATATATTAAGAAGATGATTCCACCTAACTTAATATAAACCAATCAATATGCCTATAGGAAGAGGCAATTCCATAGAGAGTATTCACAGTGTGCTGCTTCATATACATAGAAATTACGGGAAATATGACATGGCTATCTTTGAGGCTTTGTCGAGAGGACTTGAATCAACCTACTCAATTGATAGGACATTAAATGAGATTTACGATTTACGAATAAACAAAACAAGAGGAAAGGGAGGCGAATTTAGACAAGACGAGCCCTTTATGTCAGCTCGAATCTATCGGATGTAGAGAAATAATATGGAAAGCACCCAATTTATTACACACCCTCAGAAAAACGCTCGGTAAGTTGTGAGAATAATTCGCCCGATAACCACATTGAGTAAACATACACGGCTGTTATGAAACCCATAACTCCATTTGATTTCTTAGTAGCCAGAAATATGTATGGCATAGAAGGACGCTCGTGACTAACTTGTAAGGGAGACAATGTTAAGCTATGCTGGAATACCTCCTGTATTGTGGAGATCGTGAGTAAGCTGTCTTAGTTTTGTATTCCGCTTCAGTGCTCGTGATGAGTAAGAAGGGAAACTTTCCTAAACCCTCTGTTGACAAAATTAAGGCGAATTCTGGCCTATGTGTGTTCATTGTTGATCAATCAAGTTAATCTAACCAAACCTTGAAAGTACAAAAACCGAGTGAGTATATATATCTATATATATATATATATATATATGTATACAGTGTTTGACATATTGATAAGTTTTGGCTATCTTTTCCATTTTTCACAATGAGAATTTTGAGCCACTTAAAACCTGCACTTTAGTATACTAAAACTTAAAGGGCAATACAACTGCGTACCTAATTTTGTTTTTAAGTTCCGATGTTGATATTTTAAAGTGTCATATCATTAAGTAAGAGTGGCCAGTACGGGGTCCGAGAGCGAATGCATTGCCGGTATTAGTTATATAAAATGCATTGCATATGCAAAGGCGCACATATGAGAAATGAAGGAATGATAAGAAATGTCAATATTTCAATAAAAAACTAAAGAAAACTAAATTCATTCGAACATTAGATAATGCGAAAGTGATTTGAGTTTATATTTTTTTTTTCAAAATTGGTTGAATCCATTTTAAAAATTTGTGTAGATATTTCGATATTTTATATACTAATTTTAATTTCACATCACGACAAAATTCAAATAAAAATGTAATCTTCTATTTGAGCAATTCTCAATGCACACTAAGCTTAATGCCAGTGGATATATAATATATATTTATGTGCGCAAAGCCATGTAAATGACTTGGAAGAAGAAAAAATGTTTGCGCCTAAGTATATGCAATGCCCGTTATTCCATACCATACTCACCCATACCACACTAAATACCAATACAAACGCAAATTTTGGAGCGTTATTAAAAAACCCGCAAATATTTTAGATGTTTTCTCTTTTATGCGTGCCATATCCTACCAGGCGGCCGCCGTAGCCGAATGGGTTGGTGCGTGATTACCATTGGGAATTCACAGAGAGGTCGTTGGTTCGAATCTCGGTGAAAGCAAAATTAATAAAAACATTTTTCTAATAGCGGTCGCCCCTCGGCAGGCAATGGCAAACCTCCGAGTGTATTTCTGCCATGAAAAAGCTCCTCATAAAAATATCTGCCGTTCGGAGTCGGCTTGAAACTGTAGGTCCCTCCATTTGTGGAACAACACCAAGACGCACACCACAAATAGGAGGAGGAGCTCGGCCAAACACCTAACAGAAGTGTACGCGCCAATTATTTATTTTTTTTTATATACAACCTCATCTCTAGGTCCTTAGAATACAATGCTGTGCTACGAATAAGCGATAACTACGTATATTCGGAACAGAGCCATCAGGAAAAATAACCACTTTTGTATCAACTTTCAAGTTAACGAAACCCACTCTTTATCAAGTTTTTTACCACTTTTGGCTGAAAGGATATGTTAAAGATTATTTAACCACTTTACCTGTATTTGTGCCGCCTGTGAAAATCCATGCCCCTGTCGTTTTCGCTGCTTTCAAAAGACCTTTGCGGATTTCCTAAAAAAAGAAGCAAACATAAATAAAACAAACCATTAAACCAGACTGAAAATTAATCTAATTCAATAATTTTGTGTCCTCGCTTTTCACAATCTTCCTTTAGGGGCCGATAGCTTTCGCCGCTGTTGTCATTTCTGTTAAAAATTATTTATAATTACATTTAATTTGATAAATAGTTAAATAAGAATTGTAACCCCCTTTTCAGGCTATTGGGTAATTTTCTTTCAATTCTTACAATAGGTACTATTCAATTAATTTAAAAAAGTAACCTTTTAAAAGTATCCTCCAATCTAGGCAACTTTAAATAACAAACGCGCCACTCATCCCGTCAATTATATTATATATGCGCCCGTGTGTAGTGAGCTTTTAGGCGCTCATTCTCGAAACTATTGTCCCCAAGCAGATTACAGCTTTTTTTGCTAAACTTAAGTAATACTGATTTGTCACCTACTCACCGTTTAAAACCATTTTTTTTTATTGTCAATAAAATCATCAAAAACACAACATGTGTATGTATTGTATTCCTATGAACTCGTAAGCACTTTTATACATTTTTACTTATACTCGTATAGTAAGCGTGTGCCAACTTACCTTCTTCAACTTCGGCTGAAGCTCAAAATTCGCTTTGCCACCTTGTACTGTAATCAAAAGTTTTGGTAATTCCAAATTCCACTCTTTTGTAAACAATTGCACCAGCAATTCCGGTCGGGTATCAAAGGACAAACGAACATACTGTCAAAATAAAAAAAGAAAGTTGCGAAAGGAGAAAAACATTATTAAGAAAAGTGGAAAACAAACTTTGCAATAAAGTGAGGGGGTAAAGGAAATAACGCAGGACTGGCACTTAAAAGAAGTTTCTTTATTTTATTTTAAAAACCTTTTTTTCGAAATTCCTTTTGAAATCATAAAAACAATGCTCGGAGCAAAATAGTTCTTAAATCGACTGCAGCCAAAATCTTATATACTAAATATGTGGGTATTAAATTAATATTGACAACTAGATCAAAGAGTAATTAAAATAAAAAAAGAAGTTTACATTTAGCAAAAGTTTTACAACGTCAACCACTTCTTAGCTTCTAATCTTCGACATCCAAACAGAAGTGAATAAACCCAAAATCATGTAGAAAACTTTGGCACTTAACTACTATTAAAGGAACTTAAGTTTTTTGATCATTTGTGCGCGTGTACGTGTGTTAAGTAAGAGTGTTTTAAAGAAAGTAAAACTAAAAAAGGTAATGTGAAATGTACGTTGTCCACGTTACAGTTACATGGAACAAATATAAACTAAACTAAACTAAAACTTTAACAGAAAATGCACAATTTGTAAAGTAGATTTCGTAACGATTTTCTGAGATATTGCAACTTTCTGTTAGTTGTTCAACCACAAAGCACCTACACTTTTTCTCTTCTACCCTTCAGGAAAATTCACAACAAATGAAAAATATTTTAAGCCGATGGTTTACTCTTTATAAACTATTTACGATTTAAACCCTTTTCAGCAATGTATATATAAATGGTTTTTCAATTGGCGCGGGTCGATTTTGGCGCCCTGTGGCAGCCATTTTGTTTTGGTGACATCTGTGAAATCTTTTGTTTATTATTCAGTTGTTTATGCCAAATCATCATGGCACGTTACACGATTGAACAGCACGTTCAAATGATAAAACTTTATTATCAAAATGAGTGTTCATTAACGCAAACGTTGCGCGCATTGCGCCCATTTTTCGGTAGACGTGGTGGCCCTTCCAATTTCTTATGGCCCATATTGAACCATATGGACCTAGACGACATGTGGTTCCAGCAGGACGGCGCTACGTGTCACACAGCAAACGCCATTTTATTCCATTTCAACATCTACCCGCCCTTATTGAAAAACCCTTTATAAATCATCAAAATATATGAATCAGCACAATAAGGTTGAACACCTCAAGCAAGTAGTTAAACACCGACTGCGGCCACGGTAAATTCTGGCTGGCACTTTGGAACTTCCCGGACAGGTTGATTAGATTAGATTAGATTTGTGGGGGGTTGGACAAGTCCAAGCACTCAGTCAGTAGACCATTGTACTACAGCCGTATAGAAATCAGTACAAAGAATAGAGATAGGAAAGATAGAAGGTGGATGGTAAAAACGGATAGATTAGTTTGAGGTCACTCTTCTACAAATTTCTTGGATTCATTGATGAATTTTAAGAGATCCGGAAGAGGAAGAGTATGAACTTTGTTCATACTCAGTGAATCGCAACCCAATATTCTGATTCTGGCAAATGCAGGACAGCTACAGAGAAAATGTTCTGCAGTGTCGTCATTCTCAAGACAGGATAGGCATATCGGGCTGTCTACGACTCCCATGGTAGCCATATGCTGACCTCAGACGTTGTGCCCTGTGATTACACCCACCAGTACTCTCAGGTCCTTCCTGCTGAGTTTTAGGAGGAAGGCCGCTGTTTTCCTGTTTGGTTCTTTCACAAAGCACTTGGCTACTCTGCACGAATTCAACTCAGACCAACGACCTCTGTGAGTAGACCTCATGAAGTTGTCAATCCATAGTTGAATCGATGCGGAATTGACACCTAGAAAGGGTTCAGGGCCTAGTGGCATACTTGCAGAGCCTTCATTTGCCAATTTATCAGCCAACTCGTTCCCTGCAATACCACAATGTCCAGGCACCCAAATAAGAGTAACTTTGTTGTGTTTTGCAACACTGTTCAGTTTTGTCTTACATTCACCGACTAACTTCGAAGAGCAGCGTATGTTAGCAAGGGCTTTCAGTGCAGCTTGACTGTCACTATAAATTCCAATACTGTTGCCCCGCCACTTTTTCTCAATTAGCCAGTACGCCACATTCAAGATGGCATAGACTTCCTTAAGGAATACCGTGGCCATCTGTCCTGCGGCATGGAAGTACTTAGTGTCTTCGTTTAAGTACCATCCAGATCCACTTCCTTCGCTGGTTTTGGATCCGTCGGTGTAGAAAGTGTGCTGGTATCCCGTTAATAGGTTCTCTGTACTTAACCATTGATCTCTATCTGGAATCAAAACACATACTTCCTACCGAAGCTAACGACAGGCACCCGATTGTCCACCGGCAACGAGAACAGTGTGCACCGTTCCGATAACTGGTGGTATATCTGACAGTGGCCAGTACTTACTTCATTTCCCCAGACTCCGTTTAACTTGAGCCTGTACGCCGCCTTCATTGCTTCATTTCAAATTTGAAGATCTAGAGGTTGCAAGTTCAGAATGGCATTAAGGGCATCACCAGATGTTGTGCTCATGGCATCTGTGATACCCAAGTACACACTTCTCTGTAGCCTGTTTAGAGGTTTTACTCTGGAATTAACCATTGTGGCTTTCCACCATACTACAGAGGCGTATGTAATATGGGTCTAATCAGGGTGATGTACAGCCAGTGTACTATCGCCGGTCTTAGACCCCATGTCTTGCCCAAGGTTCTCTTACAATGCCAGAAGACTTTTAGTGTTCGAGAGATCTTCTGCTCGACGTGCTTCTTCCAGGTAAGTTTACTATTTAGGATTACTTCTAGATATTTAACCTCAGAAGAAAGTTGCAGTGTTAGCCCTTTCAATGTGGGTAGTAATAGGTCTTCCATATTGCGTTTCCTAGTGAAAAGCACTAAGGTACTTTTTGTAGGATTCACCGAAAGACCATGCAATTCACACCAATACTCAATCTTATTTAGAGGTACCTGCATTTTATTGCATATAACTTCAAGTGATCGTCCTGAGATTAATACGCACACATCGTCTGCGTAGGCTTGGATGTGTCCAATTTCCTGCAGATCATTAAGAAGAGAGTCCACCACGAAGCACCAGAGAAGGACAGGTTGACTATGCATGGACGAGATCAGGTAAGACAGGGCAGGGTGGGCGGAGGTGTATATTCATCTCCTTCAATTTTCGGATTCCCGACTACTGTAATGTGTTTCAGACTGAACTGATGGCAATAATGAAAGGCGTGACACTGATACAGTGCGATGCGATACCTGGAGATGAGATATACATTTTCACTGATAGCCAGGTGGCGATAAAATTCCTCACAAAAGCATTAAGGTAGCCATGCTAGGTAGCTAGGCCATTTCACCTAAAGGTAACGAGGGTACTTGGCCATTGCGACAGTTGCGGGTAACTGCAGGGCCGATGAGCTAGGAAAACTGGGTACTACTTATTTTGCAGGAAATTGTACGAGCAGCGAAAAAAAAATGGTGTAGTAAAACCACATACAGAATCGCCCGAGAATTGTGGCCGACTCTTAATGCTACGCACAGAATATCTGCTAGCCAAACTAGGCACAGTCTTAGCACAATGCTTTCAGGTATAGCTGGGCATTACTAAATCGGCAGGCACGCCCAGAGGATGGGTGCGCAAACACATGACTTCTACAGACATTGTTTAGATGACAAAAGGAAGAGACAAGCCCGCACATTTTGTGTCATTATCCTGCTCTATACATATGTAGATTTATCATTTTAGGTAGACAATTTTTTAATGAGTTGGAAGTTCAGTGGAAATCAAGGATCTTCTAAATAAATGACGTGACTTAAGGTGGGTATGGGTGAGGTGTGGTTGAATGGTTGGATATATTTCGCCTTATAAAAGCAATGATACTTATTATCAATACCTCCAACAAGAATCAGAATTAGATCTAGAAGCACTATGGGGTCCCTCATTTAAGCTTTTGCAATACGTGAGCCAGCTATATTTTTTTTAAGCCAACTATAGACATTAGAATTAAACTCACACTGACCACAAGGGAATTGACGAAAGGGACAACAGCCACTACTTTTCCGTCAATATACTTTACGGGACAGGAAGTGCCAATGTGAGATAGATAGAAATAGTAACATTTAAGTGCAGTACCCTGCACAGTACCACGATTTTGTGACTATATTACCTGATATCACAATCTGCAATCTCTACTTTTCCTTTTCCTGAAACTAGCGAACGACTTATGCCATTTACGAACCATTTGTTCCAAATAGGAATCGGACCAAGAGCGCAACCTGTCTGTTTTAAACGGCTTCTGCACTGCAGAATGTACTAATACATACAATGGTTTTTATTTTAAAGGCGGCAATCAAAAGAGTCGCCTTAGACAATATACTTCACGCTTTGCAGATCATTCGCTAAGAGTAATGAAAAGTTTAATAAATATATAAGAATATACCAATCGAGTAGATTATAAAGAGCACATTTCTTCAAAGAACATTATAATACTACCATGTATATGTCCTAGGCGGCCGCCGTAGCCGAAAGGGTTGGTGCGAGACTACCATTCGGAATTCGGAGTAGGTAGGTTCAAATCTTTGTGAAACTCTTCTTCTTCTTTATCTTCTTTATAGGCTTTGCCTGCTTTTCTTTACACAATTAGGATACATACATATCTATACATTAAAGTTTACAGATACATAAATACACTTTAATAATTAGGATATTACACATAAATTGTTGTACATTCCTGTACAATATAATGCATACATTTCATACCATTGTTGTGGCTGATTTTCTACTGAGGTCTATATCCAACTTTCTGCCCATCGTTTTGAAAATAGAAAAATGTTTTTTCTAATAGCGGTCGCCCCTCGGGAGGCAATGGCGAACCTCCGAGTGTATTTCTGCCATTCATAAAAAATATCTGCCGTTCGGAGTCGGCTTAAAACTGTAGATCCCTCTATTTAAGAAACAATAACAAGACACGCGCCACAAAAAGGAGGAGGAGCTCGGCTAAACAGCCAAAGGGGGTGTAAGCGCCAATTATATATATACATATGCTCGTACTATCAAACATTTTTGTTTCGTACCTGGATCCATTTTATGTAATTTGTATATATGTGTATGTCGATGTCATAGAGTGAGCATGAGAATTTAAAACCATATTTTAAAACTGTAGTCCTTTGAAACTTTGAATTCCTTCAAAAATTTAATTGATGAGAAAATGAAAAATTGAGTATGCACCACTGCCATGGTTATAAAATATATATTTCCACGTTCATATGAAATTGTTCCTGGATAATTTTTACTGTTACACTTTGTAGCAAAGCAGGTGACAAGAGCATTTATAGGAATTTAAATGGGTTTCAATTAGTGAAGACCAAAGCAAACAACGTACGTGGCACATTGCGCACCAAATCAGCTCACAAACAAGCATAGATGCAGTGCCTCCCACCTGAGAACTGAAAGCCGAATATTTTTTCTACGGAACGTGAGATCATCAGAAAACATTTTCTTTTACCGGAAATTCCCAGACGAGAAATAAAAATTTCAATGCAATGTAGTTTAAACCATTTTGTAAATACGAACGGAAACCAAAAAATAAACGGCTGACTGCGTCTAATTTGCCCACACAAGCATCAGTTATGAACGTGTGGATCTGCGACTTTCCCGGCAGGGTCTTTCTCATTCGCTAGCGTTTAGTTTCCTGAACATGCAGCTGTTTGCGACCTGAGGGTTAATGTGTTGCTAAAGTTTCACTTGTCGAAGTATAATCACACAAGCAAACACACTCTCATGTTGTAGAGATGAATGTGTGCATTCCTATATTGATATCAGGTAAGACGCCATCAAGTGACGTCAGTTTACTATTGCAAGCATATATATCTACAAATGCTCTTATATATGTATTGCAGTATTTGATTTACTTATTATATTTAGATATACCTGTATGTCTGTATGCATACTTCCAGAACACATATGTCGTTTGTTGCTATTACCTGCGCTTTGGTCGGATGTGCACCTCCTTGAAACTCGATCGTACCATATGCGTCGGTGGGTTGTGCTCGTGTGTGCTTCTGTGGCAGCCAAGTGTCACCGGACGTACCACTTTCGATGCCCGGTATAGTTTGATGCGTTTGACGTGCCTGACCGCAACAACATCTGTAAGGAAATGGAAAAAGTTATAAATAGATTTATTAAAAGTTGCAGAATAAAACTTTTAAGGAAAAGTAAAACAAATAAAAGAAAAGTATGTGCATATGTGTGTGTATACCAACACATGCCAACATTTTACTAAGTGCCAGCAAAAGTAAAAGTTGACCATCTTGTGACCCTTATGAGCCTTGAAATATTATAAAAAAAATAAGGATAAGGGATGCTCGAAATAAATGACTTTGGGATATTTGTACTCGTATATCGGGTATTCCACTAAGATCACTTATTTTAAATTTAGTGCAATTTTTTTTAGTTTTTTTATAATTTTTTATTTTTTTTTATTTTAGGTTGAACGTATGTGACCAAGAAGTCCACGTGCCCTCAAAATGATACCATTGATGTTTTATGATAATTTTTCTTTTTTTGTTGCATGTACAGATGCATAAACTTTTACATACAAAAATTAAAGTATAATTTAGCAATGTTCTGAAATAGGGAGATTACAGAGCCTACATGATGACAGAAAAATTAAAATAATTGAAAATTAAGGCCACATCCGGTGTGTAAAAGTTCGTTTGTTTTAATGAATGACACTGCACAAAATGCCACGAACCCCGAAGATAAGGAAGGAATTTGGGAAAGTTACATTCAAGAACTAGCAAGACCAAGCGGCCGCCGTAGCCGAATGGGTTGGTGCGTGACTACCATTCGGAATGCACAGAGAGAACGTAGGTTCGAATCTCGGTGAAAGACCAAAATGAAGAAAAAGTTTTTTCTAATAGCGGTCGCCCCTCGGCAGGCAATGGCAAACCTCCGAGTGTATTTCTGTCATGAAAAGGCTCCTCATAAAAAATATCTGCCGTTCGGAGTCGGCTTGAAACTGTAGGTCCCTCCATTTGTGGAACAACATCAAGACGAACGCCACAAATAGGCGGAGGAGCTCGGTCAAACACCCAAAAAGGGTGTACGCGCCAATTATATATATATTAAACCAAGTCTGAATCCAACTTCAATACGTCCATAACAGAAGGGTCCACCAATAGCAAGTGCTGAAATTGTAAAGGCAATAAAATCATTCACATCTATGTACTAAGGCTGTCATCTCACACAATCTGAGTGGAAGTATTGCACGTAATCGGCGTGGAAAATATAAGTCTACTTAAGAACTCATTAGCCTGTTTACTCATATTCTTATACACACTATTTCTATAAGCTATTCTTGACAGAATCTACACGAAATGTGAATCACCAATGGGACGTACACAGTTCAGCTTTAGGAACGGCATGCGTACAAGATAGGTTATTATTGAGCGAACTAATTATTATGCAATTAGGGCGTATTCATGTGCTTTGTAGTTTACGCAAATGCTTTTGATAATGTCCAGCACTGCATATTAATGGGATTACTGGAAAAACTAAATATTGATGAAAATATGTTCGCTGTATCAAAAATCTGCACTGACACCAAATAGCCAAGGTACGCGTCAATAATGTCACAAATCGGAATAAATCGAGGCGAACAAGGGCGTACAATCCCAGTTATTATTTAACATTTACTAAGAACTTTACTAAGCTCGTGCTTCGTAGCAGATAACAAAGTCAGTATCCGACAAAGTCAGTATCAGCCGATATGGAGTGTAGTCTGGTTGAAATATTTAAAACGCCGGTTAAATAGCGATTGGAATTCGGGTAAATAAAATAGGTAAAGAATCGAGACTGTCACTTTTTTTAAATACATCAAAACGATCTCTGAAAGAAGCAGGAATGTATAAAATAGAAGAATTCAAGATGTGGTGATATCGCCGTTTACTTAAGACTCCCTAAACTAGACTCATATCACTAACGAAGAAATTCTAAGAAAATTTCAAAAAGGCAAAAGTTGCTTGTAACTATCAAACGCCGCAAAACGGTATGTTTCGCACGCAGCATTCGAGGTAATAAATATGAGCTACTCCAAATAATAATCGAAGGAAAAATTGAAGAAAAGCTCGGCATACCACGGAAGCAGATGTCCTGGCTCAGAAATAATCGCGAATGGACCAGACGGCGCAGCCCAAAATAGAGATGTGTTTTCAAACTACATGTATTGTAGTGTAATTTAAGTTTGTAGAATAAAGATAAACCACATATTCGGAAGTCTTTTATGTGGAAGGAAATGCGCAACAACTCAGCGAAAAAAAATTTCAAATAACAACTCAATTCTCGAGCGACTTCAAACTTATTAAATTTTAAAACTCAATACTCAGAACAATTCTTAGAAACTCTATAAAAATGCTAAGTAAAAACTTGGAAATATTGATGTATTTTTTTTTTTAATTTGTTAAGTCTACGTCTTCTGAATTGTAGTCACGAACCCACCCATTCGGATACGGTGGCCGCTCGATAGGTATTGTTTCGCATTTAAGTGTACTCTTTATGAATTGGGTGAGTCGATGACTACAGTGATCTGCACTCAAGCTTATAGATCAGTCACTTAATTTGCAACAACAAAAAGTACGTAGACGGAATCAAAACCGTGGGTTAGGCTACTCATTTCTTGAGTTAATTTTATTCCAATTACGTAATGGTCTTATTGGAGTCGACTGGCACCTAAAATATTGGTTCTGACAATGAGAACCAAAAACGTCTGACCCATGCACTTCAGGTGGAATAAATTATAACTGAAGAAGCGCTTGAAAGCAGTTTTGTGGATAGATTTCCACCCAGCCCACAAATTACTCGTATATTTGGTAATATATTCCTGTAGCACATCGAATTTCTCAGCCATTTTGCGAGGAACTCCGGTATGATCTATTGGCTGCGACAAATGTTCAGATATTTTCATCCACTTTGCAAAATACAATCAACAACAACTCTTTAAAGATAAACCATTTCTGCCAAAGCGAATTTATCTGCATGAGAAATCATCTCCTTGTTTTAACAATCTGAAAGCCAAAAGCAAAACAAAAAAATGCGAATTTTGTGTTTGTACTATTTCTATCACCTTGAATAGATTCGCTTTGTTAGCGTTGATTGTGTATTTGTGTGCTTACTTCGACTTGGAAAACATATTTATCGAAAGATTCACGTCTAATAAAAAACACTCCTCTAAGCGGAAAAAGTGGATTGTATAACAATTTCATCTACAATACTACTTCCTTGGAGATAATAGTCAAGAATATTTTCCAGTACTTCTGCAAAACCACCACCTATAAGAAAGAGTATGTAAGTATACGCTATCAGGTACATGGAATCTCCAACTGCCAAAATCAGTAGCAGCTACATAAGTACAGACACTTGATAACTCTTAACGGCGATTTACCCCAACTCAATACGCGCTAGTCCACAAACATACCAATTTACCGAAGGGTATCTACTACACATGCATATGTGTGTGTGCTTCAGCAACTAATTTTGTAAGCACGACAGCTGACAACTCTATTGAGGATAACAAAATAAATAAATCTCCAAACTTTCTATTGCAAATTGCATTATATATCAAACAGATCCTGGTCAAACATTTGCAAATTGATTTCAATCATTTTGTACTCACATCTATTTGCGGCACACGACTACTATTTAATTTACGTTGGCATTTCTGTGGCAGCAAATCAAACAAATCAATTAGTCTAGGAAATAACAAATGTGGCAAATCAAAGTCAACAATGACAAACAAAGCTGGCAGGCAAGATAGAGGAAATTAACATCAGGAGGACATGAAGTCACTTGAATTGTGTAAATCTTACAGCAGGATATGAGTATCGATAGTAGATAGAGAGTAGAAAGTAGAGTTCTCAATGTGATTCTCATATTTGGGTACATCCCGGGCGTATGAGCAAGTTACAGTACCCGTGGCTGACTATTCGTTTTTCTTTCAGTCTAATTTCTAATCTTGTTTTCCATACGTTTTTTTCGTATTTTCCGGTAAACAAAATATAAAAATATACAAACATCGACCATTCTTATTTGTAAATATTATAATCATTATTAATCGAATTGAAATATTTGATTTTGGTTTTTTGTAATAATATTTAAATAAAAGCTTTCTTGAATTTTGATCTTGAACGCACATAACGTGAAGCCATGGCGCGGGCCAACCGAAATTGTTAGAAAATTTTGTCGAAATTCTTTTTAATTTTTCATCAGAAAGTACAGAAAAAATCCTTTAGAAAGCACTTATCTCGATTTCTCTCGCAAAATTTTATCAAAAAAATTCTTAAGATAAAATAAAATAATAATAAATAAGAATGCGTCAGAACATTTTAAAATGATTCAAAGGATGACGCCTAAGGCTATCTCACAATACTGTTATAGTTAACCAAATACGGAAAAAAAAATGTTGAAAGTCAATTAAAGAAATTAACACAAAAAATTCAAAAAAAATATAAACAAAATTGTATGATGAAAATAAGCATAAACATTTTTCAATTCTTCTAATGAAGTCTATAAAGTTGTATGCTGTATATGAGATATATATGTATATATGAGAAACTAAGCTGCTCTACAGAGGTTTGTCATTACCTGCCAAGAAAATCCTTTTCTATTATATGGTACTTCAGATGCACAATGCATTATTTAACCCGGAACCAAGATGATTGTTAAGCACAAACCCATGCAGCTATGACAGCTTCCCAACATAAGGTTGAGCTGCAAGCTGCTCTAGAGGTGTTAGAAAGGTAAAGGGAATATTTGGTTCGTATTAAAGTGTACTACTGAATGAATATTTTTTTATTTGAAACGGATAAATACTCTCCAAGGAAACACAATCAAATAGTTAAATTCGCTGGATACGCCCTCTCATATGATCTCAGTTGCCTGATTTAATTCAAAAGTCATATTTGTTTCACAAATTTGTGACTCCCGGATCGCTTCAATGGTACAACTGACCTATCAATGCATCGAGGCTTTGCAATCAGGACAAGCGAAGTCAGAAATGAATTATCAAGAAATCACAAAAACTGAGATTTGCCATTTTTGGTGTGTTAATACCTTGACAAAAATAGCGAATTTGTTTTTCGTATTCCTTAGCGACAATTTTGATCGAATATAATTAAGCAACCAACATTTTATTTTTTTAAGTTTTCTTGCCTTTTGTTATTTGGTAAAATTTACTAAACATTTATTTTAGCTCTCCTAAATAAAATGCATGTTATAAGGGCTCAGAGTGGTTGTCAAAGAAATGTCAAAGAGAGAGGGCAATTACGAGTTAAACTATAAATATGAACTTTTGAAAACTATTACAAGAAATAGGTATCGATTCTATACTGCCCACTCTATTTCTGGCACAAATTTTAACAGTTATAATATGTTATCAGCCATTTCAGTAAAGTCTGTTAGCTTCTATGGGATTGCAATTTGACACCGTCAACATGTTTATATTGAACGCCAACAAAACAAAGTGTTTTAAGAGCTTGCTAACAACACTGTTCACGGTAGTCGTGAAAAAGGCGCCGCAATATGGGCAGTTGTATGGAAACATAATGAAACAAGAACGATTGCGAAGTAGTGAGAAGCTTTTGTGCAGACTTTTTTTAAAACAATCAGCTCATTTTAAATATAAATTAAACACATTCACGGTGAACCAGGTGTGAAATCTATAAAAAAACAAAATATTAAAAACAATAACAAAAAAAATTATATAATACAAAAGTATAGAAAAAATTAAGAAACATTCATTGCCTGTGCGTATTGTTCATGTAATTAACTACAGCTGCATTGCGTGTTATGTGTTAAACTCAATTAAATGTCACCACAGTAGCGCACAGCTGTTCACGAACTACGACCAACACAATTGCAAGTTTATTCATTGTTGTTGCTGACATATTTTGGCTGTCAACGCCACACATACACATTTTCAATTAAATCATGCACAATGCAATTTCATTCCTCTCTATTAAACAAATTTGTATCGAACTCGTCCACGGGGCGTATACGTAATTATTTCTGCGCCTTTTGCACTGCTTTAAGTGCTACGTAAACGAATTTACATTTTATATTTGGCGCATGATTGCCTGATTGCCTGATTGCCCATTAATGTGGTTTTTAATGAAATAAATATATTAGATAAATTGTATAATATTTCAATAACTTTATAGAGTGGACTATAAAATTTATTTCAAGGTGATGCGAAGCAGTAAAGCGTTGCAAATTATTGCAAACCAGCCAATTTAATTGCGCGCGGTCTTGGAACGCCTGACTTAGACAGTTTTGGGAATATATTTATGTACTTAACTAATTTTTGGCAGCAACTTTGTGAACGCAAATGTTTCAGCTAAAATAAATCTATAAGCTACAACTCCTTGGCCAACTGCCATGGAGCATGAAATATGGAATTTTTTACAAACTTTGCATCTATCTAACATCTTCGCAACCGCAAAATAAATGAGAATCACAAAATATGTATTTGCAAAAATACAGAGTGCAAAGTGGCTGCATAAACGAACTTTTTCCCCTTCACATTTCCGTAGAACGAGAATTGACACTCTGATGGCAAAAGTATGAGGCACTCAACACCAATTGGCGTGGTATTACTTATAGTATATTAGTTAGTGAGCGATTCAATGTCAAGTGGTCCATGTATTAGTTTATTTTAGACTTAAATATAATAAGCTGAAATTTTTTGCGGCCCCCATAGTCGAATGGGGTGATACGTGACTACGATTCGGGAGTGCGTAGGTTCGAATCTTCACCAAAATGATAAAAGAAAGATTTTCTAATAGGCAATGGCAAACCTTCCAGTCTATTTGTCTACCTGAAAAATCTTCTTACAAAAACTATCTGCCGTTCGGAGACGCCTTAAAACTGTAGATCACTCCATTTGTGGAAAAACATCAAGGTGCACCCACAAATAGGCGGAGGAGCTCAGCCAAACACCCAAAAAGGCAGTAAGCGCCAATTATTATTTATACATATACGAGTATATTTTGGGTAGTCGAAAAAGTCTTTTCGTATTTTGTCAATAGATGTCGTTGGAGTCATCTATCTCCAGTGCTACCAATCACATTGTGTCATATCATATGGTGTTAGAAAGGTGACATTTTAAGCTTCATTTAACCAAAAAAAAATTAAATTCGGAGAAGTTGAAAAAAAGTTATAGCTGTTCAAAAATGAATGAAAATAATGAAGAACTTCGCTATATTTTGAAATTTTTGTATAAAAAAGGGAAGAATACCACGCAAGCCACCAATGAAATTTGTGAAGTTTACGGAGACGATGCTGTATCAGTTCGTGTGACACAACAATGGTTCGCTCGCTTCCGTTCTGGAAATTTCGATGTGAAAGATGCACCTCGCTCCGGTCGACCTATCGTTGAAAAAGTCGATGAAATTATGGAAAAGATTGACCAGGACCGTCACATAAGCTGACATGACATCGCTAAGGCACTAAACATTCATCATCAAACGGTTTTGAACCATTTAAAAAAGGCTGGTTACAAAAAGAAGCTCGATGTTTGGGTACCACATGAATTGTCTGTGAAAAATTTAATGGACCGAATTAACATCTGCGATTCTTTGCTGAAACGAAATGAAATCGAACCATTTCTGAAGCGAATGGTAACAGGAGACGAAAAGTGGATCAAATACGACAATAATGTGCGAAAAAGATCATGGTGCAAGGGTGGTGAAGTTCAACAAATGGTCGTAAAGCCAGGATTGACGCCTCGAAAGGTTATGCTGTGTGTTTGGTGGGATTGGAAAGGAATCATCCACTAAGAGCTGCTCGAATGATTGATTTTACACTTTACTGTCAACAACTGATGAGAGTGAAGCAAGCAATCTAAAGAAAACGGCCAGAACTGATCAGCAGAAAGGGCGTCGTCTTCCATCAGGACAACGCTAGGCCACACACATCTTTGATGACTCGGCAAAAACTGGGAGAGCTTGGTTGGGAAGTTTTGATGTATCCACCATATAGCCCTGACCTTGCACAATCGGACTACCATTTGCAGAACTCCCTTAATGGAGTAAAGTTGGCTTCAAGAGAAGCCTGTGAAAATTACTTGTCGCAGTTTTTCGCCGAGAAACCACAAAAGTTTTACACTGATGGAATAATGTCTCTAGAAGAAAAATGGCAAAAGGTGGTGGTCGACCAAAATAGTACATATTTGGTTTAATAAAGTTCATAATAAATATAAAAAAAATGAGTTGAAGTTTTATTAGAAACACGAAAAGACTTTTTCGACTACCTAATATACTGTTTTTAAGTGAAATATCTGCGGTTATTGTATAACCTATAACTGTATAATTTATTTTAAATTATATTTTTGTTTAAAATGTTTATGAAAATATATTATGCTTAAAAAAAATTTAGAGAAGATTTTGTCATTTTTCAGAAACACCCCCTCAGATTTTTTTTAATTTTTTATTGTTGAGATTATGCCTAGTAATCTTTCCAAATTACATAATAGGACCCCCATAACTGTTCGAGTTACATTCCAATACGCCACCACTCTTAGTATACTACTAACGAAGATACTGTAGGAATAGAGTGGAATGGAATTCAGATGGTAGGATATTTTCTAAGCACTCAGGCAATATTGTCTAACGCACTTAAGACCTATACACAGAACTTAAAAGATAGAAGAGGCATGTGGAGTGGGAATTCCTTAGCTTTCCACAGAATTTCTCTAAGACTTTTAGCAGTTAGCAAAGAGAAAAAGATTGTGACCCGTACATTTTCAATATATCTGACCCTAAAATATATCATCTAAGGCTGCCGAAAGTTGGACAGCCGCAGAAAAAATGCTCTTACCCTCCTCGTCCGCCAAGCAAGATGTACTAAGTCGATTGTCGATGCTGCCTATGGTGGCCATATGTCGTCCCCATTGACTGTGACGCAAACCAGTCTTATCAGGGCTGATAGCTCACTCTATGCCATCAGCATCACGCTTTCAGGAATCAGTGGGTTGTGTTGCAGGTCTCAGTACTGCACCAACGGCTTTCATGAGCTTTGCTAATAAAAACATCGATGTATTCGACTGCTCCCACCAGGATTGCCTCTAACATTGGCTTTGGTTCAATTGGACGTCCTAAATAACCGCAATTCGCTAATTTGTTAGCCTTGATCGTTGCCTTGAACCACAGACCCCACTCTTACGTTCTCACCTTTTTTAGCTGTAGGAAGTCTAAGAACTATAAGAAGAGAACGCAACTGCTTGCAAGGCCTATAGAACCTCATGCACTGCGCCAAAACAGACTGGTACTAGGCCAGCTTTTCTGATTGGCCTGGCGACATTTTTTAAAAACACTGGACGGCTCAGCAAATTTGATAAACATATCAAAATGTGTAGCAGAGGGTCTTTAATTCTAGCATAAGTGTAGAACTGCTTCCACCAGCAGCAGCCAACATATTAAAGGCAGGTATACCTAAATTTACTTAAAAGGTTTTTTGCACTGCACTTGCCAGAAAGTAAATGAAGATGGATTACCACCTGTGGGAGAGGAATCGTTTTAGAGCAACACGTACATATATAATGCATGAATCGTACTCGCACATACACATTTAAAGCACATAAGCTTTACTCAGTGAAATATCCATCTTAGTCAGTGTACTACTAAATTAACCAAAATTTGGTAAACTAATTAAATTGAAATATTTAAAATTACCACAATTTGTGTTCATTAAGAGGAGGTTATAATGAATTTGCTTGAGAGAATTATCATACATACGTGAGCAGCTGTATGTAAAGTGAAGGACACTGACAAATACAGACACATATACTTTTAAAGCTGGCTAATTAAATTGCATCAAGTTTAGTAAAACCAATTAATCTACACCTAACGGGAGATTTTGAGGAAATAAATGAAGTTTGTAAAAGTGTGCGAAGCGAAAGACATCAAAATATACAACAAGTAGATGACGAGGGTAGACTCGGAGAGTGTGTAAGAGGCATTTGAAACAAGTTGCTGGGAATGGTATGCACTAAGAGGAAGGTCGGCCGCGGGTGACAACTAAATAATCGCTCGCAGCATATACGCACATATCTACATCGCGCACCACTGCTTCGCACTAAGCCAACGACTACTGTTCAACCTCTAACTTTTTTATGGCAAAGCTCTAAGTAAGCATGTCAACAACTTATCAATTATTGTACGTGTAACCGGATGCCATCAGGATGCGGCATCGCTAGTGCTTAGCAATAAAATATGACCTTAAACTAAGTTGAGATTTCTCGCCACTTAATTTTTTATATATATTCGCTTTTTTATACTCACTTGGTCTCATCTTTGGGGCATGGTATGAATTTGATGCATTCTCTCTTTTGGAAATTGGTCTCAATCCAGCTGCGAGGTGTATGCTGTCGATCATAATGCGCGTTGGTGTCATCAAATGCAGGGGAACAGGTTTATGTAGAAATCATTTTAAATCCATTCAAAAGAGAAGTTGTGAAGAAAGAAAGAGAAATTAGTAAGGTTTATATTTGTAATAATTTGCGTTTGATGTGAAAAATAAGTGTTACTGTTATTACAATCATTCTTGCGTATTTTTTTCACATTACGTTCAGACAGTTGAAACACGCTAAAAAATTGTTTTCATATCTATAATATAATATTTATATTTATTTTTTATATTTTTTTATACTTTTTTTCAATTTGTTTTTCTAGTGTTTTTTCTAGTTTTTTTCATTACAAATTTTTTTATTTTTTAGTTTCACACAATTACCAACAATACGGAAAGAAAAGCACAATATGTAGATAAAACAACAATAATAGAGAAAAATACAAAGAAAACAACATAAATACACAAAGGAAACAGATAGTGAAGTAGTGAATGTATTTGAGAGTCGCAGCAAGAAAGTATGGCTTTAATGGCGGAAAAACTTATATAATTTACTTGAGAAAAAATTTAAAGTAAAAAGTTGAAATTAAAAGATTTACATAGAAAATGCAATTAATAAAAAATGCAATTCAAACAAATTTTACAAAATTAACAGCAAAGCTAATTCAAAATTAAAATTGGTGATAGGTGGTAAAAAGTGATATTTCTTGCCAATTATGTGTGATTTGTTGATTACAATACCTAATTGATTGAGTACGTCAAAGCGTAGCTTAAGTTTTCCTTTGTATAACTAAATGCAAAACAGCACTGCAACAAAAGAAGCAACGGAAAATATTCTTTTTCAAAAATTATTTCAAAAATGTATAGCTGTGCTTAAAAGATGCAAAGCATAGTGAACCAAAATTTTCATGTGCTAACATTATCGTTAGCTACACTCATATTGTTGTCTATTTTTAGGCACGCAATTAAAAATTAAGCTACATTTTTTATTTAATAGCAGCAGCCTTAAGAGGGGAAACTGGTCTAGAATTTTGAAAAAATCGAAAATTTTTTTTTTGTCTTAAAAGGTGCTTTGGGGTCTTAGAAATAATATACCAAATGAGGGATGCCAGCAAAAATGTCTAAATGCCCAAATTTTTCATTCGACGGCAGTGCCTCGCAGGTATGCCCCGAACGCTATTTACAACTTTAAACGCGTTTTTCTCGAAATCACTTTTTTTAAACTGGCCGAAGACATAACTCGAACAAATCTTTACCGATTCTTACGAAATTTTGACAATACATTCGAAATACCTTTCTCCGGAGACGTACGTAGGATTTTTTATTTATATTACATAGTTTTTTTTTTAATCAACAATTTTATGTCGTTCTTTATAGTGAAAATTGTAACTTTTTGTTCAAACGTGCACCATTTCGCGAAAAAACAAAATATCGAAAAAATCCTACGTACGTCTCTTTCTGTTGTTATATAGAAACTAAAAAAATTTTATTTTTTGATCCAGGACAAAAATTAAGGAGTTTACGTCTTCGGCAATGGACCCACTAGAAAAAAAGGCGCCTTAGGAGAACTGCTGGACAGCGGCCATTTTGAAATTAATTCAGACGAAAAATTTTGTATTTGTACCATGAAAGCTATATTATTAAACCTATTTCACAGATTTTCGATTGATTCCTTTGTTGAGTCAAAATAAATTCATAAATATGCCCATTTTTTGCGCTCTAGACCAGCTTCCCCCCTTAACAAAATTTAAAACTTTGTACTAAAATTTACAAAAAAATCTATAAATCAAATTGTAAACTTTTGAATAAGAATTATTAAAATAAAATTTTGGTATAATTTTGTACAAATTTAAAGTGCCTTAAAAATTCCGCTGATAGTCGACAATCTTTTTGTGCTGGCGATTTGTGGATTTTCTGCATGTAAAAAAAATTCTAACACTATAAAACTCAAAGCAATTTTTGGGTCTTCAATTTTGCACCTTAGTATACTAAAATTCAATGAGCTACAAAAATGCATGCCCACAATTTTAATTGAAAGGTTAGAAATATACCATACAATTTTATTTTAATTTATACAAGGTTTGAAACTTTGAATTATATCGTTTTTGTAGGAGAGTGAACAATATTGTCTTAAGAAAAAAATTAAATACAAAATGAATAATATTATTCTCCGTGTAACCGGAAAGATCGCTGCTATTATTGTGAACAGAGTTGTATGTGTCTTGATCGAATTTTATTTGGACTTACAGTCTGTGTCAAAAACAAGGAACCGCAATTATTCATGAAGTATAAAAGATCAAAGATGCAAAGAGGACCAGATTTTGCGAACTTGATGCACGAGTTGATTTAAATCGTGAACTGTCTTTTCGACAAAATGCTTTTTCATAATTCCCCGCACAGCTACAATGGGGTTGGCGTCCATTTTCTTGTTTTGGGGTTTCACAATATGTTTTTCTGAGACGATTTTTGACGATGTGGGACGGTAGGATATGTTCGCCTCCTTCAATCGTCGTTCGATGGTGTTGATACTCACATCTATTCCCTTTTTAGCAAAAATTGTGCGTGCTCGCAAAGAAGGGTCCCACTTAAAAAGTTGGGCGTCACTCGCTTCAAGCCGCACTCGGAAAAGTCATCAACAGTTTTGTACAATTTATACCGCTGACTCCACATCACAACAACTTTTTTTATTTGCAGCTGCCGCGTAAGATAATTTCGGCCCTTTCGAATGAGTGCATAAAAATACCACCCCGAAACGCTTCGGGTACTTCTCCCTCATTTCCGTTTGATTGCGTTTACGGGAAAGTTTCGAACGACACTAACCTGAGTTAGCACTGGCGTCGTAGCCCTTGAGTGGGACTATTACGCAGCAAAAAGCAGAACGAAATATATCTTGAAGTTACAAGAAAAAATCCGATTCCTTTCTTCTGACACAGACTGTAAGTAAGTAAGTTACGCTTTCACTAACCCAATAACAATCCAAATGCAGCGAATAAAGTAAAGACATGCTCAAATTTTTTCGGTGCAGGGCTACGAAGTAAATTAGAAGGTGTTCATACAATTTTATTACATACATATTTACTTTTATTTTCAGTTTATAACACAAGCGTTTTCTATTTAAATAATGCTTAAGAAATTTTTATTCAAATCTTGAATTTTAACACCGATTTGAATGCTTAGAAAAAGATGTTGGCGTTAGCCATCGCATAAAAAAGGGTGACTAGATATACCTACATATATCTGCTACGTAGAGGGCGAGCGTGCATGTAAAACCCTCAAGAAACTTTTTAAAAAGGACAAAGGGTTTAATTAAAATATGTCTTAACTAGAGTACCTCTACTCGTAACAAAACTACACTATTGCATTTGAGGTATTAAGAAATAAACTGAACGCTGGTTGCATCACGAGTTCTCTGTCTTGGATATAGGCGCGCTAAATATCAAAACTGTTTGAAATCCTTTAAAAGTAGATTGTTATCAAAATTACAACGAGCAAGCAGTCACTAGTCTTGTGCTGGTAAAACAACTCCTAAGATGATCAAAAGTTATTTGCAATTTAGAACAAAGGTTGCTTAGCATTAGAGCTTAAAGCACTGCCTCTTGGCTCCGTAACTAGTACTTAGATTATATAGGCCTCTAAAGTGTGGGCTCGTTTTTGTTTTTAAGCTGATTTAGGTTAAATTCGATTCTTATTGAATTCTTAATATAAAACGAAAAAGCGTGCGTTTACAAGAATTTGAACATAAAAACCTTTAATGCTCCATTAGCTAACTTAAGGAACTTAAGATTTAAAACGTTTTTAATTTAGTGTTGTGTACTATGTCGGGATGACATTCCTTCTAAAGGGTTTTTCAATTGGCGGCGGCGACTTTGGCGCCCTGTGGCAGCCATTTTGTTTTGGTGACATCTGTCAAATCTTTTGTTTATTATTCAGTTGTTTATGCCAAATCATCATGGCAAGTTACACGATTGAACAGCACGTTCAAATGATAAAACTTTATTATCAAAATGAGTGTTCATTAACGCAAACGTTGCGCGCATTGCGCCCATTTTTCGGTAGACGTGGTGGCCCTTCATAGTTGACTCTTCAACGTTTGGTGGCCAAATTTGAGACGACCGGGTCAGTAAACAATCAGCCAACATCCGTACGTGCAAGGAACGCAAGATCAGCCGAGAACATTGCCGCGGTCCGTGAAAGTGTACAGCAGAACCCGAGGCAGTCGATTCCTCGCCGTGCACAAGAACTTGGCCTCTCGCAGACTTCAACTTGGCAAATTTTGCGTCGGAACTTGGGCCTACACCCGTACAAGATCCAACTGACCCAGGAGCTCAAAGTTGATAACCATAGACAACGCCGTTTGTTCGCTGAATGGGCTTCGAATCCTTTGGAAGAGAACCCCAGTTTTGGGAGAAAAATCATCTTTAGTGACGAGGCGCATTTTTGGATGAATGGCTGTGTTAACAAACAAAATTGCCGTATATGGGACGATGCATCCTCGATGGTCCGTACTTTTTTGAAAACGACGTTGGTGAGGCGGTCACCGTCAACAGCGAGCGCTACACAACTATGATAACCAATTTCTTATGGCCCATATTGAACCATATGGACCTAGACGACATGTGGTTCCAGCAGGACGGCGCTACGTGCCACACAGCAAACGCCACGATTGATATTCTGCATGAACGATTTGAGGGTAAGGTTATCTCTCGCAGGGGTGATGTGAATTGGCCACCAAGGTCATGCGATTTGACCCCGCTAGACTTGTTCCTGTGGGGTTTCTTGAAGTCTCAGGCCTATGCAAATAAACTACAATCGACCGATGCTCTAAAGGTGAACATAATACAGGCCATCGCTCAAATTCAGCCGGATCTATGCGGACGAGTCATTGCAAATTGGACCACTCGGATCCGTTCCACCGTAAGAAGCCGAGGCGGGCATTTGAATGATGTCATATTCCACACTTAATGGCATATATGCGCCTTTCAAGTAAAAGAATAATTTTGTCAATAACTCACACACGGCTTGTTTTATTCCATTTCAACATCTACCCGCCCTTATTGAAAAACCCTTTACTTTGCAAATTGAGCTTGCTGTAAATACATTTTTTCGAAAAATCAGATAGTGCCGATACAAAGTCAAGTAACTCACGTTAACCAGCTGGCGGTTAGCCCAAGTTTTACACCTAGTGCAAAATTAATCACCCTATCGGAGGATTTATAATAAAGGCAAATGGCGTCATACGTCAATCATATTTCACACTTGTAAACTAGGAGGCTGCAGTTCGAAATCAAGATTTTTATCACTCAATTTATTTATTTAGTAAAAATGTTGTTCAAAAAGAAAATTGGATTGATTAATTTTGAGCATCCTTGTAGATTGATGCGAAGAGATAAAAATATGTTAGTAACAAATTAAATTTTATCGTATGTTATGATATGTTATGCTCATGTGTATTATCTAATGTGTTTTAAAGTTTTGCTTTGATATGCCTTATCTTGTTTTGTTATATTCTAATACGTCCTGTTATTTATTTTATGCTATTTTTTATGTTAGGTTCTTTGTTATGTCTATGTCCGCTATGTTATGTCTTTTTATGCTCTGCTTTTTCGTTACGTTGCTTGTTATGTTTTTTTGTTTATGTTATGTCTTGTTATGCTATGCTTTTTCGTTACGCTGTTTATTATGCTTTACTACGCTATGTTTTGTTACCTTCCGTTATGTCTTGTCATTCTATGCTTTTTCGTTACATTATGTGATATGTTTTGTTCTACTATGTTTTGTTACATTCCGTTGTTTGTTATGTTTTGCTCTTCTGTGTTTTGTTATCTTACGCAATGTCATATTTTTTTAAATTACATTTTTTGACGTGATAACGTCTTATAATTCGATTTAGCCGGCTGCACGCACGAAAGAATGTGTCGTTATCTTGCTCATTCGTCCTTATCTTGCTCATGGAAGTTACCTTGCATGAACTGCAAGCGAAAGCGCGGAACGAACGAGAAAGAGCACAATCGGCCCCCGCGTTCGGCTACGTTCGACATCTGGCTCTCCCCTACTTGAGTGAGCATATATATGTATGCATATGTATGTATATGCGCATTTGTATATAAATTCACATACTTGTATTTGCATATGCCTTCTTTCTGTGTGCATGGTAATGAACCATTTCTCTGTTGAGAATAGGACGATGATTGGAAAAATAGGAAATGAAAGGGAGTGTTTCGAGTGGAATGCGTCTTGAAAAAGGCAAATCGATGATGTTGCCTCTTAGTGTTGTTGACTTATTAACGTCTGATGCACAATCGAAATTGAACATATCTTTCATGAATTTGATAAATGTTTCGTCATTTGTCACGTTTGTGTAAATGTAACTTGACCTATTCCATTGCGATTCCATTTACCTCCTCCTCTATATCCATACAAAATATCTATCAAACAAATAAAATTAAAATTGTGTTTTCAAAATTGCAACCATTCCATCAGTAATTCCTTATGACGTTGTCACGTTAAACTATCGTCAGTAAACCGACTTTACAGACAACCTCTTTTTTTGGTTGCATTTTGATTTATTGAATTTTCTTTGAATTTAATTTATTCTGTTGAATTTATTTCCATTTAATTATTATTTTTTAATTAGATAATTATATTATATTTTATTTATTATTTATTTCTTTTTATTCTATTTGAATTTTTGATTATATTTTATTTTATTTAATTTTTGATTTTATTAATTAATTTATTTATTTATTTTAAATTAATTTAAATTAATTTTAACTCCTTTTTTAATAAATCTCACATAAAATTTTTCGTTCAAACTCATTAAATTTTATTAATATAATATATCTTCCAAACTGATATTTTATTTTGTATGGCTAGAAAAATAACTGATAAATAATAACCTTCATTTGTTTACCGTTTTGTTATAATTTTTCTTTCATATCCTTTTTCTATATTTACTTTGTCCCGTCGAGTATCTTTAATGTGCAAGTGGTTGTAGCCGTGTTTAACGGTACATGATTGTGCATTGAAGTGAGGGAAAATTTAATAAAACGAACACAAAAGGAAAGAGTTGCTTACACAGGCTTGTAAACTTACTCATGTCCACATAAAAAATTCAGCAAGGTAAAAATATTTGCGTAAGAGTGTATTAACCCATTACAGCATAACGTTCGATATATCGGACATGAGTTAAATTAAATTTGTATCAAGCAAGTGTGAAGTGGAGGTGACTTAAAGGTTGTAATCGAAAGAAAACTATTTCTTCAACAATGGCAACCCTTCATTTGTCGACCCCTCGTAAAAAGTTCCCGTTATTTTAAAATTTTCAGTATATGGCGGATTGCAAGCAGACTTTTTCGCGTAAAGGGTAAACTTTTTTTTAAAATTTATTTGGTATATTTTTAGCAAACAGTTTTAGTGACAAGTGGTTATTAGTGCATAAGTGTGTTAGTAAGCAAAACATAAAAAATTGTGAAGTTTGCTTCATTATCAAACATTTACTGTAGTATTTAGTTGTGGCGTCCGATATATCGAACCTTATGCATAGCAGGCTCTAAGTGGTTTGGTTTTGTGCGTTTTCCAGATTGACTGTAGGTGAAATTTTGAGCCTTTTGGAGAGCGATGATGGAAATATTAACAATGAAAATATTATTTACGTAGAGCCACCAATCGAACTTGAAGGCCAAGCCACAGATGAGGACAGTGATAAATCGGATGAAGAGCACGATGCTAATTTGAACCATTTAGGACGTAAGTTATTGTGAACTAAGTGCGAACTCCGTCGTTTTCATACAAATAGGGAATCTAATCAAGATCTGATAACAATGTAGTTACGGTCGCAACCAATTTCAAAAACATGACAATGACAACTGCCACGCGGTGGTCACACGTGAATAAAGCAAAAATTGCACTCCCCCAACCGTCTTTAATTTCTAACTATAATAAGTATATGGGTGGAGTGGATAAATGCGCGATCAGGCGACTGCAAATTTGCGTACAAGGATGCGGATAAGGAAATGGTGGTGGCCAATTTTTCGTTGATGTTTCCTGCAATAAGAACTCTGAGTCCTTGTTTGCATTTAGGAGGTATGTGGAACTCTGCTTGTGACACACGGAACGCCCCCCCCATCAAGGACGAAAACCAGCTACACCACTGTCCACTACACGGTTTGATTGCCTCAACCATTGGATTGTTCCAATAAATTCCGAACGCCGTTGTGCAAATAAGTGTGGTGGGAAATCAAAATACAAATGCCAAAAATGTGAAGTAGGGCTCCATCCTAAGTGTTTCATGGAGTATCATGTAGAGCCCAATACCTAAATATATTTTATATATAATTAATTTTTTTGTATTTCTTCATTTTCAGTAATATTTTAAATAAAATTTTCTAAAAGCATTCGGTTTTTTTTATTTCTCATGGGATTGCTTGAGGTGCCGGTATGCATAACGTTCGATAAATCGGACGGCTTGTTTACAACAAACTACAGACAAATGTGTAACTTTTCTTTCACCACTCGATTTATGTGATCTCCATAACCCGAAATTTTCACAGAAATTCATTATAAGTATAAGAACAAACTTTATGCAGTAATGGGTTAAAAATGCTTTAAATCAAATTTCTTCTTTTTTTATTATTTTTTATTTCATTTTTATAACGAAAACAACACAAATTAATTGCATTTCTATTATGTACACCCGTAAAAATTTGTTAGCAAAGGATACCAAAAAAAAGTGATACTTTATTGCGCTATGCTTAGATGAATAATTAGATATTTGTTGTTGAAGTTAGATAATTGGTCAGTTTGCGTACATCTAAATAAAAAAAAGGTTTGGGTAATTGTTTTGTGGGAATCATTTACTAGTATTAAAAATATTAAAACCTGCACAAAACGAAATACTAAATTAATATCCAAATTATGTTGTATAAAAATGGACTTAACAATTTGTACAAATAGTATTTGCTAATGTATAACAATTTCAAAATAATTTGAGAACTCGTACGTTTCTAAGCAGTTATTATAAAGTATGTTGTACAACCACTTCGCGCTCTGGTATTAAAAACCAAAATAGGATTGGGATATCTACATCTACAAAGGATCGGGATATGGGCCACGGACTCTTGTCATTTCTGCGACCAATCCAAGCGAAGACGCTTTGTGCCAAACTCCACTATCTTAGAATGCACACTTTGATTTGTACTAGATAGAGAGAAAGATGTGATTTGAAGCTCGCACTTCGACCTCATGGTCCCTTCTATTCACCCTCTATTCATCACAATACTTCATCCAAACCCAATTTCCTTACTAAACTTAAGATCGAGCAGAGTTGGGCTGAGTGTATATGCCTTTCTTCTGGTTGTAATTTGACGAGATGTCTGAACTTTATTCGCGCTATAGCGCTACATTCAAGCAGAAGGTGTATTAGAGCTGGGTTGGACTGGGTTGGGATGTCAAGGAGACATAGTTTATATGTAATTGCCTATGTATAGTTTTGGTTTTATTACACGCATAGCCACGATTGGCTTGAATTTGTGGTGTTCTGGAGGTGCTCAAAATTTCATCGTCTTCGTACGTGGCAATTGGCTTATATGAGAAGCTCTTTCACGGCTAAAATGCATGCGAGGGTTTGCCCATAAACCCACACATCTACGGCAGTCAATCAATAATACACTAATACTTCGACTTTCCTAACGAGCATCAATTTGTCACTAATGACTTATTAAAATTTCTTTAAAAGAGGCAGTTTCAGCACTTTACTAAAGGCAATCTGCATTTCATACACTAACTGCACAGAGCAGCAACAGATACGCGTAGAAATGACCCACAGCTGTGGGGAAACAACTTTTGAAGAGAGTGGCTAATAGTAAACAACAAAAAAGCACAACTCAGTCAAGATCAAGCATTGCACTGGATATCACAGCAAAATAAGTAGCTGCAGCTCAACTCAAGGAGCAGCAAAGTAAACAAGCCGACCAACTGAGATAACGCCAATGAAAACACAACCACCAGCTGAGTGGTAATTGAGAAATTGCGAGAAATGCAAAAATAAACAGAAATAGCAAAGAGGTGCAGCCATTTTTCCAGTAGCGCATACTACCAACGAAAGATACGCTGCCATCGCATCATAATTACACACCCCGTGAACACTTCCATGAAATGGCAATTGATGTGATTGTGGGTAATGGGTAAAAAGGATGAACACAGTCACATACCTCACTTTGCTGCTCCTGCATATCGGACACTTTCAACAAATCGCGCACATTAAGTATGAGCACACGCGTGAGTGTCGATGAGACGGAGGACCGTTTGCGCGAAAATCTCCGTCGCCGTATGCCGCGAAAGGATTCGGATTTATCAATCGCAATGCCATTGACATTGTCGCCATCAACGGCTGATGGCCGACCATCCGGAGAGAGATGTGAAGTACTCGAAAGTGGGGGAGTGGTAGGTGAATGTGGTATACGCGCTGAACTGAAACGACGCACCGTTGAGAAATCTTTAGAGACGCGACGCAGATACTTTTGTGCGGCACGTGGTGAATCCACAATAACCATGGCGGTTAGAGGAAGTGAGAGAACGCGAGTAAATCATACGACTTTTGCACTTGATTGACGATTTCGCGCTAACAATTTTACTATTTCGATTACACGACTACTTTGCGGGCCATTAGTTGGCTTTAGCGTAGTAACTTTTTGCTCACGTTTACGTTATAACTTTTGAAAATATGAATGTGCAACAGTTTGTAGTCGTGTCGTCATGGGAACCGTTCACTCACTACACGAAACTTTTTAATTAAATCCACAACACTTAGCACTTAATTGTGAACGCGACTGCTGGATCTTACGAGCATATATTATTAAATGAAGAAATGCTCATTTCTTCGCATAGTAAATACGAGTACTTGCGCCCATCGACCACAACATGTACTCGTCGTACAGGCGTTCGAGCTGCGGTTGTGTAATAAACTGCTCGGTCGACGCTTGTTTGCTGTCGCCATCACCTAAGCCCTATGCGACTTGACAGTTTGCTCGCAACAGACGGATGGACGTTTAGATAGATAGAAGATGTACTATATGTATGTAGTATATGTGTGGAGATAGACTGGCTCACCAGTATTTGCGCTATAAAAATATACTCGCACTCATTCACACATATACAAATGCGTTGATACCCCACAGTAAACAGGCAGGCGCCGTCACAAAAGGACTAGTAATGGGCTACACATGCGAAAAACACGTGCTACATGGGAACATTGTGAGTCGATTTGAAAGTTAAGCGCGATTATACTATGAATATGAAATATTATTACCAAATGAAGTAGAATGGACATTTTTTCTATAGAGATAACCCCTCGGCGAAGCGTATCTTCCAGTGCTTTGCTGCCATAAAAAAGTTGTTCATTTACCTCTCAGAGGCAACATAAAACAGTAGCTCCTTTCATTTGTAAGCATTCCATCACACGCACACCACAAATTCAAGGAAGAGCCTGGTCAAGCAACTACCAAGAAAAGAATGCGTAAACTATATAAATTTATAGGGGCTTACAATAAGAGGAGACAAAATTTATATAAAGATAAATAAAATAAAATATAATAAAACGCAGAACGAGCTGATTTTTTTTTTTTTTTTTAAGTTAAACACAGAATTTCCTACTATGCATATGAAAAGCGCAATCCCGTTTGCAGCGTTCGAAGAATCGACTTGGAGCCATTTTTCCACCAGCCTTTCACACATATCGAAGGAAAGGTTGGCAATTTGACATTTGATGCGCCTACTATGACGCTCAAAACATGTATTGACACTTAAAATTAACAAGGGACTTAACTACTTGAGTTAGCTTGCGAGGGTGAAGGCTTAGATTCTTCACAATGTGTGACTCGCGCTAGTCACATTACACTCGAAACTAGTCAACATTAATTAACTAACGGCTAGTATCATTATAATATGTACCAGTTACACGCTTGCCACTCTGATTTATTGCAGGGTTTGATTGTATGTGGGTGCGCATACAAGCGCGAAATTATACTGTAGCTGTGATGCTGAGGATGCTATTTTATTTGTCATATTTTGTTATTTATTTATTTAGCTTGAAAGAGCAGGGATGCCAGCTTTGGCGGACAATAGATTTATTGTTAGCTTGAAGTTGTATAGAGCTTCATATGCGTTGAAGCCATAAATAAGACCGTTTTAGAGAGAAAATTGCTTTTGTAAATTAAAGAAGTTTTTAAGTACGTACTACAAATTGAGAGTGTTGGAATTATATATGCAGTTGAGGGCGACATTTATATATAATTCGATTTATGAAGTAATAAAATTATATACGATTTTCTGATAATATTTGAATGCTCGTAGTTCAATATTTTAATGCAAATAGGAAATAGAATCAGAAGATAAATGAATCGCTTTCAGCTCACTCACGAACGATTACTTTATTAAACTCCTGTGTGGTTTCCTTCGACTGAAAAAGTATACTTTGTATACCTAAAATTATTTTAATTACTAATATTATTATCGTTATTTTATTATTGTTCTTATTATTATTTTATAATATTTATAATATCATAAGCAACAGTTAGATGAATAGCAAGAGTCTTTGATTCGACGCTTCTCTGCCCGCTTTGTTTCGGCTCTATTAGCTTAACGAACAATTTTCATGTGAAAGCAACATCGAAGTTATCGAGCAATATTCACCACTGCATCATTGCTCGATATCTTTGATGTTGCACTCGCTAACGCATCGAAAACGCCTACTATTTCAGTTTTTGATAAGACTTCGAAGCAAAAGCTCCGCGAATTAAAACGAAAAATGTACAGGAAACCATCAAAGCTTCACTTTTGTCAAAAACATATTCATTTGTGTTTAAAAACAAGAACTAATAATTTTCAAAGAAAAAAATAGACATCTCATCCAAAAAACTTTTTAAAGATTTTACTTTTTTTTAGTACTTATAATTCACTTAAGGATCCACAGACATAATTTTATGCTTTCGAAAAAAATTAATTAAGCCTTGTTTAAATTAAAAAAATGCGTTATTTTAACTCTTATAAACAGAAAAATTAAGATTTAATACAAATTTTGACAATTCTTTAGGCTAAAATTGCTTTCTGAGGCTTTTGAAATTTTACAGAAAGCAAATCAATAGCTCGGTTAAGTTTAAAGAAATGCCTTTTAAGGATGCGCATGTAAACTTTCATAGCGATAATTTTGAGCTTTCACAGAAAGATAATCAAAAGCTCGGCTAAACTTAATATATAAAATGTTTTAAGAACTCGATGGGACTTAATAAGATATTTGTTGACGCCCTATGCTCCAAATAAGAGTTAAAGGATCGTATATATATATATAATATATATATAGCAAAACACGTGCTTAGAGTCCAAAATCCAGGAATAGAAAAGAAATTTTATTTGATATGTCTTATTGTTAAAATAGTAAAAAGTAATGAAAAAGGAATGTAAGATTAATAAACAGCTGTTTGAAAGAGTTGCATTTAGAGATCCGAGCCGGAGATAGTAATTAAACGCCGACAAAATAACAAGTGGTTGCCACATATATTAGGATTTTTGGCAGTCTTTTAGTATGAATTTTATTTCTGATGTTTTTGAGCTTTCATAAAAGGAAAGGTAAGAGCTCAGTTAAATTTACAAAAACAATGGACTTTACTTTAAATTTTACTGATTTAAGAAAATTATGAAAATTTAAATGATATTTTTCCTAATTAATAAATTATTTTTTTTATATAATCATATTACAAAACTTTCGGCTTTTCAATGGGAAACAATTCAAACTATGTAAAATTTGACGAGAGAACTTTCTAGGTTTCAAATCGGACTTAAAATTTTCAAGGACACATAGTTGGCTACAAACAGCTGGAAAACCTACTGCAAACTCTTCCGAGTAAACAAATACAAATGCAAACAAAAGTCAACTAACTGGCTTCAACGATAAAAAAAAGTTTTCATTCGAATTCCCACAAGATTAGCAGCTCTGCCAGATAACGTCATTTAAGTGAATGCGTTGGACTGTTTTAATAATCTCCAGAAGCTAGACAATCAGCTATATATCGACGTCAGCAAAGTAAACTTAGCGCAAATATTATAAATAAAAAACTCAAACATTATAAAGTGTGCGGAGGAGTGTGTGAAATTTTGCTATTATTAAGTTGATAAACAAGCTAAGTAAATATTTTCCGAGCGATGTCTAAAATTGACAATCCGCTTATCTCGCTGTTTTAGCGTCAAATCGCTAGCCCTAAACACGCACACTCAGACATCCAAAGAGCGCTGCCATGCACTACCAGTTAGATTGCCCTTTCCCCTCCAGAATGCACTACTACACGTGCGGCAGCCGTATACTTGTAACTAACTGGTGCTGCACAGTGCAACTGTGGCTTTTGCTGACATGGCGATAAGACGTTGGCGGTGGAGCTGATGTCGGGTGTCTAAAATGAGTTTGCTTGTTTGGTAGCAGCCTTGCGCTTGTCAATCGAAAGAACTACAGCTAGCTTTACGCTTGCCACAGCTGAAACTACCGATGCAGTTATTGGCGGCGAACACGAGCGTCAAGAGACAGAATGCGACAGCAAGTGATTAGAAGTAGTAGTAGTTATAAACTGCATTTGAAGGAGCGTCACTTGTGACACCTACCCACACACATACACAACACAGAGCGGGCACATGAAATTCCTTAATGTATCCGCTTCCGCGCAACACTAAAATTAACTATAAATAACTTGACACAACGCTAATATCATACATCCGAAACAGCATCTACCAGCAACAACAACAACTGGCAACTAGCATCCGCATCAACATCCACATCCACAAACCGGGTTGTGCCACACATTGTTTGCATTGTGTCTGCCACTTGATGCGTTATAAGTGGAGATTGCACACGCTCAATGCAATTAGAAGGAAAGAGCGTTTAGCTGTTTTATCCCTGCGGAGGAAGTGTAATTTTTGGCAACTACGCTTCTCGTCAATTTACCGCTTACTTCAAGGCTCTCCGAAATACGCAATTAACCGCCTTTTATCTGTGATGGAATAGCGCCTGGAGATAAAAGTGTCAATTGCTTGCTTGGCGGAGACAAGAGGATGTGTAGATATTATCTGTGTAATTTACATACACACATATGTATGTATATGTGTACACAACTAAATTCCGACTTACTATATTGTCCTATTCATAATGGGAATGGTCTCTCTTAGTTTCATACAAATCTGGCACGTTTCAAAAAATTTAACTCGCTTAAGGGGGAACGCCACTGTGAAAATTCAAAAAAATCGATTTTTTTCGCATAAATTGTTAGCATAACTACTCAAGAAAATGTGGTAAAAATTTTAAAGCGAAATTCGCTTTATTTCCGATTCTATGTGCACTTAAGTGAGCGCCCGTCGGATCGGCCCCGTACTGCTTACGATACGATGCTTCAATTCAAACGCGTTTTTCTCGAAACGACTTTTCTTGATACGGTGGCAACGATTCCTCGAAGACTAATGAACCGAATTTAATTTTCTTTTTTTTTCAAAATTTTCGTTATCGCATTGGCTATCGTTGTACGCAGCCGATTTTCAACCAGATGACCAGATGACGTCATTTTTTTTTTAACTCGTTACGTTTATTTGCATAAATTTATCAATTTTCAATATTTGATAATAAAAATTTTCATCAACATGGTCTAATACATATATGTATAATAAATTGCCTTTTTCCGATCCTCGAATAATCATTCCTACTTACAAAAAAAAAATTCCCAAAAACCGACTATTTTTTGACTCCGCACAGTGGTGTTCCCCCTTAAGGGCAGAATGCTGAGGACTTGGTTTCAAGAGGCGTGAATGGAGCTTGTACGGGTTTAAGCTTTTAGGTGAGCTTGCCTTCGTAACAGAGAGGATTTGTGAGTGACCAGCATTTGGTTGGTCAAATAAAAAAAATAACTGCTTCTATAGTAGTGACAATTATTATTATTTTTTTCTTTTAATTCTCTATCTTTGGACTCTAGTTTTAAGTCTAGCTGAGTTAGTTAAAGTTACAAGATAGCGATTTTTTTGTTTCCCCGCTTACTTACCCAACGCAAACACGAATGTTTTATAACCTCGACATCAGCAAAGGCATCAAAGACTTGCACACAGATTATTGTTGAGATATACCAATAAGAATTAATATCTTCCACTGGAAGAAAAAGTATTTTCGCGGTAGAACTAATCCAATCAGCTTGCGATTTACAGGTAGGTGGTGCTTTCCCAACTTCTTCTATAATTTCTTTCACATCCCTTTCTGAAGCTTCTGCTACAAATTCGTGGTAATTTGCAAAAGTCGCAATAAGTATTTGAATTCAGTTCAGTTACACAGTGCATTTTAAGGGTATTTTATAGGAATAAATGAAGGACGAAAATTCTAGTTTCATATAGCACAATTGATAAAGTATTTTGAGGTTTCATTTGGAGTTTCAATAGAACTCTTTTTATGATAAAATTACATTTCTAATTATTTGCCAACCCGTTTTTCGAAAACCTGGAAAAGGCTTTAAACCCCATATTTGAACGATATGCACACTTCGGACACATAAAGTAAACAATGGTGGGAAATAATTATTAAATCTCTTATATATATTATATAGGTATATAATTGGCGCTTACACACTTTATATCGAGTTTACCCGAGCTTCTCCTAAATGTGGCATGCGTCTTGATGTTGTTCCCCAAGTGAAACTCTCTTCCGAAAGTGTTTTTAAACCTTTTTTGTTTTAGGTAGGAAAAAATTATTTACGAGGGTTAATATGTTCTATTGAAATATCTCTAGGAAAACTTTATTAGAGGTGTTCTCAGACAATATTTGTAAACTTGAAAGTCTATAAAAAGTAAATGCGCAAACAATTTCCATAAAAAATGTCACACTTATTTTTGGTTTCTTTCATTTACGTTGCAAATAAATTGAGCTCGGTCACATTTGTTTATGCTTGGTAAAACATATAGGCACTTGTATTTGCAAGTAGGTACTTACCCAGCCAGTAGCTTTTTGCAATCGCAACGGAAACGCCCCCAAAAGAAATAATAAAAAGTGTTGCATAACTCAAGGAGTATTGGGGAACTATTGGCTACTTGGGTTTC
>JAYXIM010045831.1:0-54760 GCA_037575425.1 Anastrepha fraterculus
TTTCTTTTTCTTACTCACGAAATAATTCACACCTAAAATGTAAAAGTCCATTTAAAACCCCTATATTTATTATTTATTTACCATAGGAGAGCTTGTCAAACACTATTGATGCAATTTTTTTAAAATCCCGGGATCTTCAAAGTTGAAAATTACATTTACAACGCACACGATGTCATTGACTGCTTTTGGCGAGAGAAATATTCCCCTTTCAGTGACGTCAACGCACCGGTATATAAGACCTGCTAAAATTGCATGCATTAGGAAACGAATTCTTTCCTTAACCGACATATGTAGATTTAATTCTTTGCGAATATCTCTGTTTCACTAATATGCAGAAATAGCTGAGACGTAAGAGATTTGTGTGATTTGCGAGAGTTTGAAAAATCGTAGTGTTTGCAGTGCATCAGAAATTGACAAGCATATAAAGTGGGCTTATTTTTTAAATTTTAAAGACTCGTTAAGGGGAGAGCCTGGTTTATAAGGTCAAAAAAATCAATTTTTTTTCGTTTCAGTGATTCCTGATATATTTCAGAATATTCACACAAAGTTACAGATCCTAATTCTCAATATTTCCGTAGATACAAAGCCAAAGGTAGGCGAGCGTTAGGTAGTTACGCTGTGATCGGACAGCTATAGTACAAACTTCATCTTCTTTTCTCGACTTTTCATTTTTATGATTTCTTTGAATTGGCGTAAATGAATGAAAAAAAACTAATGAACCTTTTGAAATGAATTACACAGTGCGACATCAAAAATCAAACCGGACCGGACCTTTTTTTTCTGAAAATATACCTATTCAATAGCAAAACCCTCGCTGGGTTTTTAAAAGTTAGCTCGATTTTTTTTTTTATTGCGTTTTGAAGTTTTCTATTTTCATGAGATTTTGGAGTTTTACCTGTACGCTAAATTTGACTTATAAATGGACCTTTGTTTGATTTAATCAATTTATTTTGTCATAGCTTGATGCAGAAATTTCGTACATGTACAAATAAACTTATTTTGAGAAGAACCTATATCTCAATACGCAATTTTGAATACCAAAATTTCGAAAAATTTTATGTTTTTACCATTTTTTACTGTAATTATGAAAATAATCTTATACCTAACCACCCGTTATACACATTTTCAGATTTTTCTATTTTTGCTAGTATTTTTTCCAGATACGGTTTTCGAATGAATATTGGATGTAACAAAATGTGATCGTGAATAGTGAAAAGCAAGATTGGTCTCACAAGACTTTTAGCCTGTTAAGTACATAGAAAAGTGGCTAGCACGCATTCCAAAATAAAAAGTATAAAGAAGGTTGTAGTCTGTCTTATCAGGAAATGTTTGTTTTAGAAATTCCAAAATTTGTTCCCAACGATTTTACCTGTTCTAATTAACTTTCTTCACCAACATTTGGACTATTTTAGTCAACAATTGTCGACAGAATCAGATGAGCAAGGAGAGCGCTACCATCAAACTGCGATGCCATTTGAGTCAAGATACCGAGGAAAACGAGCTCCAGGTGCCATACTAGCCGAAATATGTTGGTGGAGTAAACATATTTTTTAATACGACCAGGAAGAAAATGAAGGAAAATGGAATAACCAGGAGGAAAAAGAATATGAGGTAGAAGAAGAAGAGACAGGCATGGAATTCTTTACTGATGAATCTGATTACTCTGATAATGATGATGTTGAAATTCAATCATTGTCGAAAAGAGCTGGTCTCTAAGGTTTTAGTACGTAAAAATTCTTTATTTTAATAAAAAAAAAAAAAAATTATAAGAATTCAAGTCTATATTCTTTTTACTTAATCTATTTAATATTTTTACCTACAGACTTTTTAGATATTTAAAAAAAAAATTAAAGCAGAGTATAAAAAAATTATTTTTATGAAGAAAGATCTTGTTAAAAATTTATTTTTTTAGAAAATAACAAACTTAAAGTTCAGTTTTATGTTTTTATCTTATAAATGACTTTTTTAGTACATTTTGCAACATTTTTGCTAGATGAAATAGTGAGAAATTTTAATTATTTTCATAATTACAGTAAAAAATGGTAAAAACATAAAATTTTTCGAAATTTTGGTATTCAATTGAGATATAGGTTCTTCTCAAAATAAGTTTATTTGTACATGTACGAAATTTCTGCATCAAGCTATGACAAAATAAATTGATTAAATCAAACAAAGGTCCATTTATAAGTCAAATTTAGCGTACAGGTAAAACTCCAAAATCTCATGAAAATAGAAAACTTCAAAACGCAATAAAAAAAAAAATCGAGCTAACTTTTAAAAACCCAGCGAGGGTTTTGCTATTGAATAGGTATATTTTCAGAAAAAAAAGGTCCGGTCCGGTTTGATTTCGATGACCCCAAAATTGTCGCACAGTGTTATAGCTTGTTCCCTTCAGTATTAAATTCTCTTCTATTTGAACTAAAAAATAGATAAAAAAAAATTTTTTCAAAAATTTTTTTATACCAAATTGAAGTGAATTTTTTTTTTATAGAAAGGCATTTTTTTCTTTAAAACCTCCAAAAAGTTGAAATTTTGGAATTTCTCTCAGTTTTCTTAGTTGATCTAGAATAAAAAAGCATGATGATCAGAAATCCATTTGAATTTTTTGCTTTATATAATAATTACGAGCTGTGTCTTGTACGCCAGTTGGAAACTCCAGCGTTGCAGCGCTCTACTAATTTCTATGTAAACATTTTTTTCAACTTATTTTAACCAGCACAAAAATTTTTTATACTTTTTAAACGTTCATTAAAAGATAGAAAAAACTTTGCAGTGCTAAATTAATGTTTTCCTTAAAAAAAAAATCGCAAAGAGATGCAATTTTTAGACCTCATAAACCAGGCTCCCCTCTTAACTCAATTCCGCATTCTTTCGATATGATGGCATTACCTTTCTTGTCATTTAGACCTTGCATTATACTTGAGTAATCTTTAATAAACTAATAACCATTTTGTTAAATTATTTGTAATTTATGCGATGGGCGGTCGGGTGACGTTTTGACTTGCCTAAGAATAATATTTACATTTTGTTCCTTGAATTTATGAATATTTTATGATAAATTGCCGTTTTTGTGCTCGATTTTTAGTGCTTTTTCATCAAGAATATTGGCAAAATAATTATAACTAAAATTTTTTAATTACTCATTACACTATATGAATCATGTTCGGTTTGCTTGCGATTGGATTATTTAATGATTCGCTTGTTCTGATTTACGATTGCCAGATTCACCAGATCAATTATGATATACACTCGTGCAAACAACACTCTCGAAGAACTCAGCTACTTTACTATCTGTATGCGTAACAATTTTTGTGTACATAAATCAATTAAAGTCCAGTTCTCTTTTATTAGTACTTCAATTTTGTTTTTCTATATTTTTCTTTGTTTTATTTCTTTTCTTTTTTATTTGGTACCTCTGCGTTTAAATTGTAAGCACTCAGGAAGCAGTTGAACATTAAAAAACACCAATCAAGTAGACATAGCAAATCAAAAACATAGAATAAATATTGGGCAAGGAGAACATGTAAACAAACATACTTATAAACAAACATTTAACATTAAACAAACAAACGGACGACCGAGCGCACGAGCGCGTTCAAATCTCCCATGTATGTACGAGTATGAGGGTACGTACGGGTGGGTAGGTGCTTAAGTGGAAAATAATATTTATAAATTTTTATTTTTAATACATATTTACAAACGATAAAATAATTATTTGCGTTAAATTAATTAAAGCAATACTAAGCTAAATATTATTTTGAAAAATAATATTGTATTAATCCTCGTTTACAAAAGTTACAAATACGTGCGTACGTATATTTGAACAGACAAGTAGACAAATGAAAAATATGTAAATAAAGTATGTAGGTAATATTTATTCACAATTAAATTAGTAAAATAAATTGGTTCATCGCATATGAAAATAAAATTGCTTGTAGCGGTGAATAAATAAGGAAAAAACATACTAAATTAAACCAAAGCTAAATAATCAAATAATTAACAAATAATAATTTAAATTAAATAAAGAAATTAATTTGATTTCATTAGCTTACCCTGGGTACGGTTATGTTTATCAGCCCCCAACAGATTTTTTTCAGTCCCCATGGTATCTTTTGATTTTGAATTCAATTTGTATAATAACGGGTGGGTGGTCAATTGTGTAGATTTGGTTGCAATTCAATTTTTATTTTTGTGGTAAAAATTTTTGGTAACAATTTCATTGCGTTTAATTTTCAATTGCGATCAAATTCGATGCGGATGATGGGTAAGCACATTTCGGGTTTCATTCAGTGCAATTTTTTACAGTTCATTTTAGTTGTTTTTCAATTAAGAAAAAAATTGTTTGTGATTTTGAAATGTGTTTTCATTAATTAAAGGCAAACAGTTTTTTTTTTTTGCAATTGCAAAATGGTTTTGTTTTTTAATTTTTGTATTAATTAAAAAAATATATATTTCAATTTAAATAAAATTGTATTGTAATTACAATAAATTTTGTTTATTTGAAATGAAAAAATTTTTTGTAAAATTTTATTGTATTAAACAATTTTTTTAAGATTTTAATTTATTTTAATTTTGATATTATTTTATTTTTCAATAATTAAGGAATATTTTTTTCACAATTGGCACATGTTTTTTTTTATAGTTTTTTTTAATGATTTTTGAAGAAAATAATTCAATTCAATCGAAATATTTTTTTTTAATAATTTTAAAATAAAAAAAATTAATACCATTTTTTCAATTTTTTAATTTTACAACATTGTTTTTTTTGTTTAATTAATATTTGAGGAAAAGTAAATTTTTAATTAATTTTTTTTTTATTTAAATAAATATTTAAAATTTAAAATTAAGAACAAATTCATAACATTTTTATTATTATTACATTTTTTTTAATTTTTAAACCATTTTTTATTAAAAAATTAATTTTTGAATTTTGGCGTGCAAGGTGAAAAATTGCAACACAATTCACATATAAACATTTGTTGCCCGAATGTGTAAAAAAATGCATGTTGTTGTTGCATTGATTACGGCGATGATGATGATTGATTGACAGATATGCAAATTTTTAATGACAATGATTGTGTATTTTGCACAAATTTTCGTTTAATTTGTTTTTTTTTTGCGAACATTTGATGGAAAAGAAATGAAATGAGAAAAATATTTAAATTAAAAAAGAGTTATTTAAAAATTGAAGTGCATTAACAATTTCAGAAGTTTGGAAAGGGATTTGCAAAGTAGAGACAATAATAAGTTGAAGAGGAAAATGAAATTTTCAAATAACAGAAAAAGTTACCAAAATAGAGAAATTACAGGACAGGAAGTATAATAAATAATTAAAATATGTATTTTAATTATATGTATGCAAACGGAAAGGGGAAAGAAAGAGACAGAGAGTGCGCGTTAAGAGTAAGAAAGCGCCACGAAGAAGAGCCAAATAAAATGCGTATTGATATTTATGTGTGTGTGTGTGCGTGTGTATATGTATGTAAACATAGATAAGTAGTGGAAAGTTGGAAATCGTTGAAATGAAGGATAGCGCAAATTGTTGAAAAAGAGTTTTGAAAAGAGAAGTAAACAAAGAATAAAAATTAGTATGAAATACTGAAGTAATTACAATATATCTCAGACACAATAAGTAAATATGTAGGTAGGTGTTGTAGGTAATTACGCTAATGAAATACAGTTATCTAAATCTAAAATTAACGAGGGCACTTTGCTTTTGCTTCTTGTTGTTTAGCTTTTTTTTTTTTTTTTGTTTTGCTTGTTAGTGAGGAAAATGTGACTATCCATCCAACTCTTTTGTACTTAACAAATACAAAACTGTTTTTGGTGTAATCGTGAAAAATTGTTGCATTGTATACAAACTGTTTATATATAGGTATGTATGTATGTATGCTGGCAGAAGGTGGTTTGTATATTGGCTGCTCTCTTGCTTTTGTACTTTGGCTACTGTTGTTTTGCGTGACTGACTAAAACCAGACCACTTTTATTGGCGGCCGCATTTGCTAGCTCCTACTTTTAACTGAGTAATAAAAATTCACAAAATGTTTTACTTAAAAATAAAATATAATATTTTACATAAACATTTTTTTTTTGTTTCTTTGCATACTTAAATACAGCAGCGATATGTGGGTTTGCTGATGGCGCTTCACCAGTGCAAGTAGCAAATAATCCTGGCATATACAATAATTACAAAAAATGGTTTAGCTAATTTAAGCTTTAACATCTACAGTTTCTTTTTACAAAACTAATCTACATAATGTACATATTTATATTTTTTTGTGTTGTGGTATTTTCTACACATACATACACATTGATAAGAAGCACATATACATATACATATATCCTTACATACTACTAAACAGTACATACATACATTATTATTATTGTATTACATAGCTTTGTCTAAAATATTTATAATACAGATTCATTGACAAATACATTTTTTATATATACAACTGTGTGACAATAAAAATAAACCTTTTTCGAGGCGTTCAACTGTAGTTCTATTCAAGTACAAAAAGCCGATACTTCTCCGTAATTTTGTATTTATTAAATATGAACAAATTGAATCATTTCATTTAAAAGACGATATTCAGCTGCTTAAATTGGTCAACAAAGCGTTAATATATCTAGATAAATATTGGTTGAAAAAATGAAAAACTAAGAAAAATTTTAATTTTTAATTTTTCTACATTCTTTCATTTTGAATTGCGTTTTAAACGACTATTTTTATACGGAATTCCCTCCATATAAATATAGAGGTTAGCGGCAAATAAGTTTTTCCCAAGAAATAAGCAGCCCCGGACAAGCAACGGGTACTGGATACGGTCGCAGTAGGTTGGACAGTGGGCTCTGGATAATTTTATAAAAACTAAAAGGTCGAGTCCATCACCAATAATGCGAGGAAGGTCCGCCTTTCAATAAGCATTTAGCCCAAAACACGCACGCTGTAGCAAGTGAAAAACGAGAAGCTGCACCACCTGCTAAATCTAACATGCCACCCATTGCGTGTGGATACGGATCCTTGGCTAACAACCTATCGCCCCTAATTAACATTTTTTACTGAAACCGAAAAAAGTTCGGCCCTATCAAAGCCAGCTGCTATAATCATTATTATTTACCAGTGTATGTCTAAGAAAGCAGAAAAAACGAAATGAAGTTAAAAATCGTATTAAGAAATTGTACTGGCTGCTTGTACCAAATTATAATTGAAAAATAAGGTACTTATATTACACCGATCTGGAAATATGAAATTGAGGTTTGGGGCATTGTTGCAAAAAGTAATCTAGGTATACTGCAACGAGTCCAGTGTACAATACTGATGCACCTTGGTACATACCTAACGCAGATATTCATCGCGAACTTGACATCGATACTACTGAAGAGACAATCCAAAGCGCTAGCATAAGACACATAAGCAAACTATTGACTCACACAAACTCTGGGATGAGAAGGCTCCCAAGTGAAGAGAAATCTACCCAAAGTCAGCTTAACCGTCAAACACCAACGATCTTGCGAAAGCAATATAGTTAAGGGATCCCGGTGGTCGAGAGCTAGAAAGTTTGCAATCAAAAAAAATAAATCGATATTTAAAGTTTTTAGAACTTTTATTTAACTTCTTTTACATACCAAAATGAAAAAAAAAAAAAATTAATTTTAATAATTTTAAAAATGTAACATTGGTCTATTCTTAACAAGATTGATTTTTTTCCAGCTCAGTGTTCGTTACTGAAAGGCGCAACTAGCCAAGAACTTGACAGTAGAAGCTGAAGGGTATTGGAGCCTCTAAGATTCGACAGTGCGGGCCGATGATAGTCTATGCAGTAGAACGCAAACGAACATAATTTAATTGGAAAATTATAATTCATGTAATTAATTAGTTGCACCAAGAGCACGTATTGGCAGTTCGATGGCGTATTGACAATTTGTGTCATCTACTTGCGTTGAGTTCTTGCATGCAGCTTAACGAAATCCACTCACATGTGGAAACATTCACAGATATAATGGTGACATCAATTAGAACTTCGCTGCTGGATGGGTTCATGATTTTTATGCGATTAAGTCTATAATAAATTATTCTGCACGGACAACGCACATAGACGAGTATATGAATGTGTGTAGATATATAGCGGATATTGAGCAAAAAAATGTAGAAAAACATAAAAAGCCAGCACTTCTACAGCCAAATGTCTAATTTGTCTACCATTATAGATGTGGGATTATGTGGATGTACGTGCATGTGGGTTGAGAAAAGTACTAGCACACAGAAGAACTACTGAAACAAGAGATAATGCACCGCTGCATATTTGAAAGTATATTTCCAAGTGCACTTTAGCACTTAAAGTTATTAAGTGAATGAGTGCTCATGTGAACAAGCACGCACACACACCCACACACAATGGAAGAGTAAACAAAGCATGCCGATTTCGGCGACATTCCAATCCTGTATAAAAAGAAATCACATTGAGATATGTGGAATTGTCGTTGGGAATTTCCTACAAAAAGAAGTAAGTAAATGTAATGCAGAGAGGATTTTTAATTAAGTCTTCATTTACAGTACTTTGAATCGCTTGGCTCTGTCACCAACAATGCTACAGCTTTAGACAATCGCCACAGTAGCGCCAACTGATTGCAAGAGGATAACAAACGAACTTTGACAGAAAGGCTACATTCGTTGATGCTATTCTAAAATAGAGATCAAAGCCCTCGCTCAAAACTACCTGGTGAAGCAAGTGGTTACAAGGGTCACATCGTTCCACACACTGCGAATTACGTTACGAAAAGACACCAGAAAAAGTCACTTGCTATGCGACTGCACTTTGAGGTATAGAATTTTTGAACGATCGATTAAAGTAAAACGGTTTCAGCAACTACTCCAGTTCATTTACAAAACGAATTCCTTCAAATGCTACAGTGGAGTACAGATGCTACAGTAGGTCAACAAAAAGGTACCAAAAGCGAGCCTTAGCATGCTGATAGATAGATAGAAAGATATTTCATGAAGCACTTCGCTTGGAAACCTATACTGACCGCATGCTATGAAAAAACGTTAGACAAAATTTTTACTCCGGGGTCAGAAAAGCACACAATATTTTCTCTTCACCCTTACATGAGCCACTCGACAATATCCCGAGCTCGTATAAAAGACTTCGGGGTCTAACGTGAGCCGTAAGGAACTCTGAAAGCACTCTCAAATTATCCTTTGGAATATTTATAGGGCGTTAAAGCGTCTGAAGTTATGACCCCGGAGTAAAAATTTTGTCTAACGTTTTTTCATAGCGTGCGGTCAGTATAGGTTTCTTAGCCTTTTATCCTCAGCTCCTCCTAGCACTTATCAGTGTTGTCACACCGCCAGAAAGTGTGCGCGTTGCTTTGGTGTATATGTAGTATGTTATGTACTAATGATACTACTCCCAAAAATGCAGATTATGTTACAAAGAATTGCATATAAATCTTAAAGCGCTTTTGAAGTTAACTTCTTTCAGAGAATATCAAACACCCAAAAATCTTTAATAAAAAATATACCTCCACTTACAATTGGGAGCACTTGCCTAAGCATGGGGCTTATAAGCTGAGCGGCTAAAAAGTCCTTGAACATCGCTACCCTGTTGTTGCTTTCTCATACACATTTTCCGCATTTCGGCTTACACTGACTTTTACGACTCGGTGGAATTACACCTTGACAGGCTTTATACGATCAAATTTTCAACTAGATAGGACTGGGTGGAAATAGTTTAGTATTTTGTCAAAATGGAGTCAGTATATATTGTATATCGACGGTTCTAAGCTCAACGATGAAGTGGGAGGCGGTGTCTATTGGGACACTATAGGCATCAGCACACCTTTCCGCTTACCTGATCATTGCTGCATATTCCAAGCTGAAGTTCTGCCGATTGAAGATGGAATTTTAGCATTAAATATATCTAAGAAATCAGAAATATCTAAATATATTCTGATAGTCGAGCAACTTTGAAATAGTTTCAACCATGGAAACTCTCTTTGAAAGAGTGTTATGAACAATTAAGAATACTCACACAGTTTATCTGTAAGACTCTGCTTTGGGTACCGGGCCACAGTAACATTGAAGGTACCTGTGAGGTGTATAAGTTTGCTAGAATGGGCCCTACTATTCAAATTACTCAAGACAATTGATATACCTATGCCCCTGGCGACATGTAAGCCAGATAGATACACCTTAATTATTGGCAACACTCGCTAGAGACAGTTGCGTAGCATTAGTAGACAGACACGGCCAGAATGGAATATGGGTCGCACTACCAGTCTACTTAAATTTAAGAATATTACTAGGAGTTCTATCTGGACACGGTCTTATAGAAAGACATGCCAGTAACATTGTGATACCATATTTTGACTTTTGCAGAGACTGTCTGGGTGTAGAAGAGGAAGAGCCAATTGAACGCCTTCTTCGCATGGCTCTGTGTAGAAGAAGGTTGAATTTGCGCGGAATCGCTTTTCTGGACAGAATCGAAGACAATATAAAATTAGCTAGACCAAATAGGTTTATAAAGTCCATAGGATCTTTAAAAGAGGACTAAGAAGAGTAAGGATGGGATAGTTCGGGTTATATCACAAGAGGCCTCTATGCGTTTTAAGACAGCCACTTTACCTAACCTAACCTAACCTAACCTGTGATACCGGCGAGCAACTTAAGTTACAATTTAGCACTTTTTGAAAGCTAAGCCACATTTTCACAACTTTTTGGAAATCCGATTTAAGTTTGATTTTGAAAATGGTTTTGTTTTGAAATCGCCGAAGCCCCATACACTAACAACGGAAAGAATTCTTTATACTTTTGCTCTTAGTAGCGACAAACCCAAATATGCTGATTTCTGCAGCACTTGTTGGCTAGCCACCTAAGCGGATTATCTGTATCATGGACATCAGAAGATTTTTGGCAAAGAAACACTATTGAAATATACAGCAAAAAACATTATCAGACGTTTTCATCCTGCCGCATTTGTTTTGATTTAAAAGTGTGAGGAATATGTGTCGATTGGATTCGTACACATACATACTTACACAAATTAATTTATTTATGACTAAATTGGCGAGATTTTCTTTTTGCAAAATTTCATATTCAATGAGCTTAAATCAAGCCATAATTTAATTACGGAACATTTTGTGCACACCAACAGGAGCATCAAACACCAACAAAATTCACACGGATTCACACAAATAAATATATTATAGGTACGAATGAAAATTGTACAAATTGTACGTGTATGCTCGCACAAATTTTTGTATTTGTAAAAGAAATATACATCTATGTAAAAATTTTTATATACGAATGCGCATAAATTCCCTTGAGTTAGGATAGTATTCAATATTTGTTCGGTAGTTGAATCCCTGGTTTTCATTATGCCACTTTTGACAACTTAATTTGACACGAAATGCTTACATACTGCCATTTGACATTTTGTCGCGGCTTCAAATCGAAGCAAATCAAAATTTCATTTCTATTAAAACGACACTGTGCATCATAAAAAATTGCATATAAACACCAGGCATTCATTTCCATTGTAGCCGAAGTGGTTCGTAATCTTTAATGAAGGCAACTGATTGCGTAAAATTTTTGCGCAAATGGGTTCAAATTGTTTTATGCTCGATCTTTAGCTCCTGGGAGATGCTACGACTACTAATATGCCGGTCAACTTCGACTATATCTGTGATTTTATCATAATTTTTGGCATTCTCTTCTTTAACATCGAAAATGCCTGAACGGAATCGACGAAACCAAAATTACAGCATTCACAATTTCATCAGCCTGGCCTGCATTTTCGCCCTTATCAAAGAAAATGTAACCAAATTTCTCTTTGTTGGCTTCCATTCTTAGCACCCTGTAACTCACAACTGTATGGTACAAACAAAATGCAGCAAACGAATTTCTTTAGTGTGAAATGTCACCTTGACAACGAGTATAAACTTTAAAACGTTTGATAGGTACTTTATGAGATATCGATCACTACCGCCATCTTACGAGAAAATAATGCATTTCTTGTTCCCCAAAAATATATATTTTTCGTCTATAATTGGTCAGCTTGCAAGTGGTATAATTGTAGTCACTTTGGAACTAGTATGCCTTCTTCCATCAAATACCAGTTCGTGAACTAGAATTGCTCCTAAATAGTTTGGCCTGGTATTACCAAGTAAATTGAACTTTATCGCCACACCACAGGCGACATCCTCACGCCACGGCTAGTGAATCGAAAAAGTCGCTAAAACTACATACTTATAATGAATCACTTCTCGTTTGACATATTTTACTATCTGTGTGCTTATCTTCATATTTTCACGCCTCACAAAGTTTAACAGAAAGTTAATGAGAGGAATAAAACCTACGTAGACAGTCATAAGACAAACCGACATACTGTGGGCAAAAAGTAAGGTGCATTTATTTGTCAAAGTTCGTGGGATTAAAATTTCGCTCTAGTTTTTTTTTCATGAGTTGGCAGCACTGTTAATAACATCTGGGCCAACTTTCATGTGAATGTCATTATCAGTAATATATTTACGCTTGTGTTTACCAAACGACCAAGATTCGATTTTCGATTTTTACAATGTCTGATTTGATTGAGCAGAGAAGTGCCATCAAATTTTGTTTGCGGAATGATATTTCGGCTGCGGAAACGTTTAGCATGTTGCAGAAGGCATTTGGTGATTCGACCATGTCGCAGAAAAATGTTTATAAGTGGTACAAAGACTTCAAAGAGGGTCGAGAACGTGTTGATGACTTGGAGCGCTCCGGACGACCATCGACGTTAACAGATGACCAACACGTCAATAAAGTGAAGGAGTTAGTGCTCAAAAATCGTCGGTTGACTGTTAAAGACCTTTCTGATATGATCGGAATATCAGAAGGATATGTGAAAACCATTTTGAAAGACCATTTGGGCCTACGAAAAGTAAAAATCTCGTTTGGTACCGAAAACTCTCAATTTCTTGGAAAAAAGTCGTCGCGTTGATGTGTGTGAAACAATGCTTTCAGACTATCAGGACAAGCTCAAATGCAACATTACGGGAGATGAGACTTGGATTTATGCTTACGACCTTGAAACAACCGACCAATCAAGCGAATATCGTGCTAAAGGCGAGGCCAGACCGAAAAGAGCACGTCAAAGTCGTTCAAAAATAAAGGTCATGATGACAGTTTTTTTCGATTTTCGTGGTGTGGTGCACTATGAACTCCTTTCACCTGGCCAAACTGTTAATTAGGAATATTATTTGAGCGTTATGCGTCGTTTGCGTGAAGCAATTCGTCTAAAAAGACCAGAATTATGGGCCAATAACTCTTGGTTTTTGCATCACGATAATGCACCGTCTCACACTGCACTCGTTCTTCGTGACCATTTCGCCAAAAATTCCACGCATGTCGTTCCGCAACCACCGTATTCGCCTGATTTGGCTTCGGGCTATTCCCAAAACTCAAGAGACCACTCCGGGGAACGCGTTTCGAGTCGATTGAGGAGATAAAAGCTGAATCGAAGAAGGTGCTGATGGCTATACCGGAAATGGACTATTTGGCATGTTTCGGGGATTGGAAAAATCGTTGGCATAAGTGTATTTCATCGAGAGGGGATTATTTTGAAGAGGATGAAATTGATTTACAAGAATAAATAAAGATTTTTCATTTTACAACCAAATTCACCTTACTTTTTGCCCACAGTATAGTATGTACATATGTACGCACAGAGATGCATTGTCCAAAATATTTGGATCACTTGACATTAAATCGTATCACAAAAATGTTAAAAGTACAGTTACTATAAGAGTATTCCAGCCAGGTAATGCCTTCGTTCAAATTATTTAAATGAAATAAAGTGCTCAAGCCTTCGTGAGCTAATTTTTGAAGGAGCATGGAGATCTTAGTTCCAGGCATATTCAGATATGAACCGAACGAAACGAAGAGCCTGTGATGCATTTCTCGCTTTAACTCATTAAGGACCCTTTTTTGCTTACTAATCGGCATCTTCGATTCCAGTGATGTTTCGACGACCAGAGCCCTAAATTGAGTCCGCCGAGAGCTTGTTGTAAACGCTAATGTAAATAGTTCTGTAATGCTTAAGCAGTCTTGACATTGTTGTGAAAGACTGGAACTAAAACAGCAGTTCAGCTGTCCATGAAACTGGTCAACCGCTCGTTATAAAGGTATCGTAACTTACTACGCTCTAATCAATCTGAAAATGCTCGCAGATTCCACGCTTTATCTTGGGGCCGTCGGTGTATATATGATGATGCAAAGACTACTACCTAGTCCAATCAGGTCCCGATGGAAGAAGAGCTCCGAATCTGTGCAATTCTGTCTGTGCAATTCTGTTCAAGCAGTAAGTAGCCCGTGTCCTTTTTTTAACTGACAGATAAAAGAGAAGGAGTCTCAACATAACATTAATAAAATCGGTTATGGTTTTCGGCTCAACGAGTGTTTAAAATAACTTGAGATATTGGTTACCACAAAAAAGAGGAGCCACTGTAATAGAGAAGATCTCTGGATATCAATATCCAAGCTTCTTACTCTCAATATCCAAGCCACTTTCAAGGACCACTACGAAGTTTAAGAGTGTCTAGATTTTGGCATATCTCAACGTTATAGGAACAGCTCCACTAAAAAAAAATATTGGATTGAATCCTGCCGAGCCCAAACGTACACATAAATTAAGTTAATATGTATTATAATCCGCCAGGTTTGTTGGCATTCTATTTCAAGGGACAAACCCCTCCAGTGCAGAATCAAACCCAATCGATTACGGATGGTGAAATGAGCAACTTTGGAATCGGTTTACGTCATTCCTACAAAAGGATATCTATAAAATTTTGCTGGCTCTCATAGCACTTCGACTGAGCTGGAGGGAAGAAAGTATACAACCCAGAATACCAATGTCTTACGATAATCATTTTTTTAACTCTTCTTTTTGTACGCCTAATATGTATGTATATTCGGGTGCCCCACTAAAAGTAATATGCAGTTATTCCTCGAGTATTAAGACATACTTGAGTTGAACCGATTTAAAAATATCTCTAAAACTAGGATTTTTTAGAAGTAAAATTAGTTTCAAAATAGTTTTCCAAAAACACACAACAACGTCAGAAAAAAGAAGACAAGACCTTAAAGATCGGCATAAACATTTTTAAAGAAAAATGTGTGAAAACAATTTTTTATTGCAGTTTTGGCTTTTTGTAGAAGACAGTTTTGAGACAAAGTTGAAACACTCAGCCAAATCTTAACCGCTCTTGATTTTTAGACTATCATTGGAAAGTATTTGCTCACCTTTTTCATTTCCTGAAAAATTCATCCATTCACTTTCCCACTTTTTATTATTCGGCTCATATAAGCGATATTTACCAATCGTGGTACAGTGAGTGGTAAACTCACATACAAAGGGAAAGAGCGTGAGAGCGGCATTTCTACGAATAAAACTGCTATCTAGCTTTCACTTAGCTCATTTACAAGATCATTGCGCCTTTTATCTTACAAAGCGTTCTTACAGAATACTCTTCGAGTAATCCGATTAGAAATATTTCTTTGATTGCAATCAAAGCACTAAAGATGCGGCTGTTTAAGCTGTTGGATCTTTGAGAAATCTGCGAACCTTATCTTTTATTATCCAGCACTCAACAGGAGAGAACGTAAGGTCGCTCAGACATGGCATTGGATATTTTATTGATGCTCTACAAAGATCCAGCAACTCCGGTGGCAACGTCGTGTCGTTCGATGGTATGGAAACACTTCGACTCTTTAAGTATTTGGTGCTAGCAGAGGAAGAGAAGGGCCTAATTGGTGTTAGAAAGATCAAGCGAAGAAGGACTTGGTTTCACTTGGTGTGTTGAGCGAATGCCGATCAGTGGGAAAAACGAACAACTGGTGACCTTTCTTAAACTCGGTGAAATCGCTTAAGCGGTTATCGCGCCAATCAAGAAGAAGAAGAAGTAAAAGTCCTGACACTTTAGACAGCATCATGACGGACTTATTTTTACTTGTGCGTAAACAATATGTGAAACCACTTTCACCTATTATCTTTTACCTTAAAAGTCATCTTTGATTTGGTTAATTTTTGTACAGAAATAGAGAAATGTTCAGCTGAATTTCTTGCGGATCAAACATGTCAAATAGCAGCTCCACCGACTATGAAATCAAACAATTAAAATTTCCAATCAATCGAGTTGTTGACTGAAAAGATTCAGGAATTCGAAGACTTCGTTCAGTCCGTTGACATTGCTGCCTTCAATAAGATCTAATCATGGAGATTCTTACCTCTTTACATTTCTAAATTCGTTTTTTAACTTTGGACTAAAAATAAAGTGCACAAAAAAAAAATACTCAGTAATTTTTCTCTTCCAACCTGCATATTACTATATTTGACACTATCTTATCCTCTTTACTCTACTCTATCCTTCGAAAATCATGTGCAACTGAATAAAAACTGTATTCAAGTAAATGACGTGCTTTAAATTCAAAATCTGATAAACAGTTAATGAAATAACGACAAGCCCACAAATTACAATCAATACACCCAATAGTCCACAATTAATTTCCACAACATTAGTTGAATTTGTCACGTCTGAATGAGAATCAGCGTCTATCGCCGCCTGCGCGCCCATTCGTTCCCTTCCTTGGGCGTATAAATTTTAAATTTATTCGCGAAACTTGCTCACTTGACACTCATCATGGGGGAACAGTTCGACCGCATAATTGTGGTAATTAAGTAAACGATTTGATTTAATTTATGTTACATGTCGTATGTATACGCAACCAACTAACCGAATAGTGAGTGTGTGTGTCTGTGGCTGTGTGCGGGCGTGTGTATGAAATATTTAGTTAGTGAGAAAGGTTGGCAATCATACTACAAACATATCTGTACACGCACTGTTGACGCTACAAATTTCGTCACTACATAGATGCACTGCAAATACTTGGGCGAATGTGTGCATGAGTGCATGTGAATTTGAATGCAGTTCAAAGTTCAAGGCCATCACTGACTGGAAAACTGAGTGAGCTTTAAATCTAGCTTTACACGAACCATTTCTAGCAGGAATGTGATCCTCTATGGAAACCAAAAACCATTTGTTGTGAATTGTTTTGTCCATGAATTGGTTCAGTAAGGCAGGTGGCGCAACAATAGAGTCGAAACATTTTAAATGGCAATTGTAGACCGACTTGATATATTCGGTATATGAATTGGTGACATGGAAAGAAATATGTTTGCAGAAAACAACTCACTAGGTGAAGCTAAGTCCAAGGCTAGACGGGTCCAATAAGCGGACAATTTTTAAAATAATTATTCGATTGAATTAAAATTTGTTTGGAGGGGTAGTTCAGATTGCTAATTACGAATTTTTAGTTAGTTGTTTAAAATTCATAATTGCAGATTCCATATAGCGGAGAACTTTAAAATATAATCATCCGATTTCGATGAAACTACATATAGAGGGGCACGGTGATAACGAATTGCCTCCACAGTACCTATAATTGCTAGAAATTTTAAGTCCAGGAATTTATTAAGATATTTCAGAAAATCCTGGTTTCAAGGACAATTACATCTCCGCTTCAGAAGACCAACCAGAAAATTAATTAAATAATTTAGAGATTACCGACATAGAGGCTGAAATATTATATAAGTACAATACCTCCGTATGGAGTTGTCTATCTCCAATCGATCGCGCCTCCAGGTAGCGGATAGGGCATCACTCGGCAGATATGCAGAGTAGGTACGAAACGGGTAACACCTGCTTGGAAATGTACATATTCGAATCTAAATTGACAATGAATTGGTTGACGCCATATGCTTCACAGGAATATAAAAATATCAAAAAATTAAAAATAAAAGCAAAACACATAAAAACTTTTTCAAACAATTAATAAAAGTAAAAAACAAAAGCAAGAGAAAAAAACAAATTATATTAATAAAAGTAAGGCGAAAAAATTTACAAAACCTTATAAAAATTAGAAAAATTATTAAAAATATATACATCAATAATTATTAAAAAATAAATTTCAAGGGCTACACAAAAAATATTGCAACCTCACCGTGATAGACCCTGGAAACTAGTATACAATTCTTATAGGCGCCCTGCAGGCGTTACAATACAAACAAAACTAACTGCAAGTTTTTAATTTAACAACCTTTAACCACTACTGAGCCTACATGGACTATACCAATGTTACTCCCCAGATGGTCCAATTTACTGCGGGGTTGCACTAACCATTTAAGTGTATGTAAATTGTGTACTACAAATGGTTTGTTGTTGTCAGCGAAATGAAAAGTGAAATATAGTATTCCAAAAATTTGCATATATGCGCGGAAAGAGCAGCTGGTTGGTAGCTAACGTAATTAACTTGGAAAATTTAATTTCACTGAAAGCAAATTAGTTAGACAATAGCTTAAGAGTGCTGAAATTAACCCAGGTTTGCGTGGAGGGAAAATATTCGTGCGATATTGTGTTGAAAGGCATGTTGGAAACTAAGTAAGAATTATCATACTTTTCGGAAAAGTTATTAATTTCCTTTAAACGCATTGAATCAGTAGGCGTTAATTTTCGCCACTAGCATTGATATTTAAGGGGGGAGCCTGGTTTATGAGGTCTAAAAATTGCATCTCTTTGCGATTTTTTTTTTTTTAAGGAAAAAATGAATTTAGCACTGCAAAGTTTTTTCTATCTTTTAATGAACATTTAAAAAGTATAAAAAAATTTTGTACTGGTTAAAATAAGTTGAAAAAAATGTTTAACATAGAAATTAGTAGAGCGCTGCAACGCTGGAGTTTCCAACTGGCGTACAAGATACAGCTCGTAATTATTATCTAAAGCAAAAAATTCAAATAGATTTCTAATTATTTAGTAAATATATACTAGATGAACTAAGAAAACTGAGAGAAATTCGAGAAATTCCAAAATTTAAACTTTTTGGAGATTTTAAAGAAAAAAATGCCTTTCTATAAAAAAAAAATCACTTCAACTTGGTATAAAAATTTTGAAATTTTTTTTTTTTAATCTATTTTGTTAGTTCAAATAGAAGAGAATTTAATACTGAAGGGAACATGCTATGATTAATTTCAAAAGGTTCATTAGATTTTTTTCATTCATATACGCCAATTCAAAGAAATCATAAAAATGAAAAGTCGAGAAAAGAAGATGAAGTTTGTACTATAGCTGTCCGATCACAGCGTAACTACCTAACGCTCGCCTACCTTTGGCTTTGTATCAACGGAAATATTGAGAATTAGGATCTGTAACTTTGTGTGAATATTCTGAAATATATTAGGAATCGCCTAAATCGAAAAAAAAAAAATTGATTTTTTTGACCTTATAAACCTGGCTCCCCCCTTAAATTAACTTCGCAGTTTCTGTTTCCAGAAAAAAAAGTTTTTTGGATCACGAAAATTATGTATTTCCTCTCAGCCTGCAAATTTTCGATTTTACTTATATACAAATGACGTTTCAATATGTGATTTCAATGAGAAAATGAAGTTCTAGCACAAATTTGAACCAAAAATAATTCTCTACATCCGGGAAAGAATTTTCAAGGCCTTGGGTCAAGTCAAGAAGTCTTGGAGTGAACAAAAAAGTATACCAGAAGGAATGTTTGCACGAAATTTGGATTATTTTTCTTAAAAAGTATCATTTTAATGGAAACTATGCCTTCCCGCCTAACAAAGCATCGTCCCATGAAACCGCTAAAACGCAGAAGTTCTTAAATAAGCGAAAAGTTAATTATGCAGAAGTGAATCTCACAAACTCACCCTAAGTGGATTTCTTTGGAAATTTGAGTTTGATGGTATACAAGAACAACTTAGCTCCAAAGTGAAAAAATGTGACGAGCTCAAAAAACAAAAATAATCTGTGCATAGACAAATTCGTAGATAGACAAATATGCTGCCCAGCGATCAGTCTAAAATATTTCCACAAAGCTTCGGCATACGGATGATCATGTAACGTTTTCAACAATACAATACTTTGCCTTAAACTTTTGTAAGCCTTTTGTGGAAAAATGTAATAAATTCTCTTTATCACTTTTTTATCATCACTCGCTAGTAGCACTGGTTGTTTCTTTATTTTAAAATCCTTGAACATCTTTTAAAATTTAATACTGCTGAAGGTGACACAATAATGAGCTGAATATTTTTGGAATGTTTTTCAGTGACTTCATAAAAATACGCGAATTCGCTTATATAGACATATAGAAGCCCCATTACTATAAGAGCAATTTGCAGGGCACTTTTGGAAGTCTTGTTTTACAATCCGAATGGTTCTACGATTGCCTATAATCAGCTACAACCCGAGACGGTAGAGTGGCAGGGGTGGTCAACAGACACATTTACAGTCTGTCATGTTTGAGCGTGGACATGATATGGCGTTGATAAGCAACTGCATTGAAAACTATTTCTCGCGCAAAGTAAGGTATTTCAAAATATATTTCAAAATCTCTGTTCGCGAAGTTTTAACAGAAGCAAATTGCCGAAAAATCTACAAACAGGCATATAAAAAATTCTTAATAGTAATTTAAATTAAAATTTCATAAATTCAGATTGCTTGGTTATTTATAGGTTCGCTAGTTATTCTTTTTGAAGTGAAGCAAATTTCACTATACAACACGGAAAACAATAACAATGTTCTGTCCATGCATTCTGGTAGAGGAGTTTATCGCGCGCTTCTTCCAATTTATGGTCAGTTTAATCGACCCACTGAAGCGGCTATTCGAGCTAGTTTGACTAAATCTAGAACCAAATTTATATTATTGGACATCAAACCACCAACACGCTTACGTAGAGTGCGAACTGAAGGAAATATCGCAGCTGTATCGGCCAGTGTTAACGATGACCATCAATTATCGATTCATCGCCGTTCGTAGCAATTGGGCCTCAGTTACTCAACAACGTGGAAAATTTTGCGAAAGGATTTAGGTGGGAAGCCTTTCAAAATGCAGCTGGTGCAAGAATTGAAGTCGAACGACCCACCGCAACGCAGAATTTTTGGTGAATGGGCTTTTGGAAAGTTGGCCGAAGATCCACTTTTTTATCGAAAAATTGTGTTCAACGACGAAGCTCATTTTTGGATCAATGGGTACGTAAATAAGCAGAATTGTCGATTTTGGAGTGAAGATCAGCCAGAAGAATTTCAAGAGCTACCAATGTATCCAGAAAAGGTCACAGTTTGGTGCGGTTTATGGGCTAGAGGTATCATTGGACCGTACTTCTTCAAAGATGCGGCGAATCGTAACATAACTGTGAATGGTGAGCGCTACCGTGAAATGATATCCAACTTTTTTTTGGCCAAAATGCAAGAGCTTGATGTGCATGATATGTGGATGCCACATGCCACACAGCACGCGTAACAATGGATTTGTTGAGAGGCGAGTTCGGTGAACATTTTATTTAACGTTCGGGACCTGTCAATTGGCCACCCAGATCGTGCGATATAACGCCTTTAGATTACTTTTTGTGGTGCTATGTTAAAGCTCATGTCTATTCACACAAGCCTGCTTCAATTAACGCATTGGAAGACAACATTAAAGCATTTAAATGAGAGATACAGGCCGAAACATTGGAAAGAGTATGTCAAAATTGGACTAAGCGGATGGACCATTTGAAGCGTAGTCGCAGTCAACATTTGCATGAAATAATCTTCAAACATTAAATTATATGGACTGTACTACTGATTTAAATAAACATTTCATGCATTTTTCTGAATTTTACGTGTGCTTTTTTTTTTTTGAAAAACTTTCCTATAGCTCAAAATCACTCTTTATTTGGTAAACAGTAACGCATGCATATGTGCAATTTCCAACAGTAGCCAGCCACATCAATACATAGAAAATTAATTAACACTGTTTACATCAACCGCAAATTTACACATTTGTCTACCTATTAATGGATTGCCTATTTAATTAATATTTCATATAAACCATTTCGTAAATTTGCATATTTTTTTACTCACAAAAACAACTAAATTCAACCATAAAATTCTAGTTTAGTAAATAGATGAAAACAGTAAAGTTGGGTGGGACTTCGGCTTCGACCATTGCCAGATCCAAAAGTTCGCTTTGTATTCGGTTCGACTTAAGCCAAAAATGAGCGGTCATTACCCGAACATTTTTTTACCTTTTTTGTTTAAAAACTGTTGCAAATAAAAATTTGTGGCGTTACGCAGAGGGAGTTTGGATTGATCTACCTGGAAATAACCTCATAGTGAATGTTTCGATATTGGTAGTTTCTTCATAGAAATGATAGATGTATAAATCAGTGATTCTAGCGGTAATGAAAAATTTGCTTCGCAACCACTTCACTCGTCACTAAGTAATTTAATAAGTAAATTATTCTTAACAAAAAACCTTCTTCATGTGCCAGATCTTGTAAGCACGCACCGACGACTTCAAAAGTTTCAGAAAGCATCGTAGTAGAAAAATGGTAAAAGAAACACGAAACGGGGCTTGTATTTCCACCATTATCAGATCCTTTAATGTCGTCACTATTTGTGTCGTGACTCATGCCATTAAGTAGTGTCCTTCATAGAAAATCATACGCCGTTCGAGACGGCATAAAACTGTAGGTCCACCCATTTTAGCAACAACTTCAAGGCGCTCGCCACAAATATGTATATACAGATATTGTATGCATAACGACAGAATAATGTTTGGAAGCTTCCGCAGATCCGAAAACGCAATTTTATGCTCGAAAAAAAAACTTCAATTATCAAAACTAAATAACAACATTGCTTCCCAGCTTTGCATCTGTCAATGAAGCAATTACTATTTATATTTTTATTAGCACGTTAAGCTGACAAGACAAGTGTTTTGAGAGAACGAAGATTGACTCTATGATTATATAAGGTGTTTTTTAAGAGCTTGGAATGATTTTTTTTTTATTGTAGTCTGGTAGACGATTTCGTTTATTTTTTGGATATTATATCCGGCAAAGGTCTGCCGCGGCTACGAGTTACATGATTCATTCGATCAATTCATTTCTTGACTACTTTTTTCAATAAATCTGTCCATATGGCGTCCATAGCGGCTTGAATATTGCAATAAATCGATGATTAAGCGCGGTGTATGGTAAGTTGCGCCGTCTTGTTGGAAACAAATGTCATCGATTTGTAGCTGATGAATTTTTGGAAAAAAATTTTGGTCAACATGGCTCGATAGAGCTCGTCATTCACCGTAATGGCAGCTGTCTCCTTATTTCGAAAGAAATAAGGGCCAATGATGCCGCCAGCTTTATTTATTTATTTTTAATTTTTATTCTTCTTTCACAGTAAATTTCCACAATTTGGAAGCATTGTTCTGATGTTACACGATTTATGATGACTTGCCAAACCTTACTGAAGAGAGATGTCAACACAGTTTACAATTCTCAGCTGTCAAACCATAGTTATTGATATCAATAGTTTCACGCAACTTAAAAAGCTAAAATTATATTTAAATTCCAAATGAATCGAATCCATATTTTTAGAACACAATCTCCATATTTATAGATTTGATAAATTAATTCCAACCAGATCTACGACTTCTCCCACTACAATAAAAATCGTAAAAGAAAAAACTATTATATAAATTACAATACTACGAATTGTTGACATAATATAATGGAACCTTCGTCTTGGATATGGACCTAATTTAGACAAAGACAAAACAGCAAAGTGTTCGATTCGATATTCGGTCGTTATCTAGAAACTACATTAATAACTTCATTTTCATTTCCATTTTGAACCGCACACGCCCCTATAGATTTCAAAACAACAAAAAAAACCGCAACAACCACATGTTGGTGTAATTCAAAATCAATACTCCACTGCCAACGGCCTGCGAAAATATAGGTCATTGCATAATTTACAAATAAAGTATTGCTAGCACACACCTACATATCTAGAAAGCGTCCAATAACTACCAGTGCGGCGGCGGCTGCTGGAAAACATTGTTGCAGCAACGCAAATTTGCAAACACCATAAAGGCAACGACAACAACAGCAGGATGCAAAGCAGCAACTACAGCAGTCAGTTAGTGCGATTGTTTGCTTACTGCTTGCCGCTGCAATGTGGCATAAGCACAAGTATATGTATATATGTATACACGTGCCAAAACTAACACTGTGCGTAGTATATAGAAACAGCATTCAACACTATGACAACAATTCTTGTATACACATACACATACATAGGTACTTGCACCATAGTGAAACTTCGGAAGTAATTTGCACCTGAATAATATTTACCAACAGCAATAAATGAATTTTGGGAAAGAAAAATAACTATGGGGAATCAATTCAAACTGGAACTGGAATGAATTATTAACCGCCACAGTTCAAAGATAAATCATGAAAAAACTACTAATAGATATATATTTCAGACAACTGATGAAAGTTATTCTTATACCCAAAATTATCTTAGCCACCAAAGCTTAAATATAGGCGATAAAAGGAATCAACATGATATAAGAGAACAGGCAAGTTCCGATAAAAAGCCCGCAAAGAATAAAATAACTCTCATTTGGTGTCAGGTAAGGATATCACATTCTCGATACTTGATTGGGAAAGGGACTTATACCGTGCCTAGGAATGCTGGCCCTCAAAATTGCAGAAGTTTGGTGAAGGGCGATGGTGGCACGTTGAAAACTAATTAGGTACATTTTATTGCCATTTCAGCAACTCTTCGCATGGTAGGGTGATTTTAAATTACTCCATTGTGAGAAAAAAATGCGTGATGTGAAAACTGATTTCTGGTACAAGCGGATAGAATATGAACGGGACTGATTTAATAAAACACAAACGGTTAACTATTGTTCAATTTTTATTTTATCTCCTTCAAAGTAATCACCATTGGAGGCGATACACATATGCCAACGTTTTTTCCAATCATCATAGCATTTCTGGAAGGCCGATTTCGGTATGGATTTCAGTTCCTTCTTCGAATTCTCTTTTATGACTTCAATTGTCTCAAAATGTTTTCCACGTAGCGGCAACTTGAGCTAGGGAAACAGGAAAAAGTCACATGGAGCCATATCAGGCGAATACGGTGCTTGCGGAACGATATTAACATTATTTTTGTTCAAATAATCGCGAACAAGACGTGATGTGTGAGCTGGTGCATTATCGTGATGCAAGAACCATGACTTGTTGTCCCACAATTCCTTCTTTTTAAGACGAATGTTCTCGCGCAAACGCTTTAAAACGTCTAAATAATATTCAGCGTTAACCGATCGGCCTTGCGGAAGGAACTCCGAGCGCACCACACCTTTGTAATCGAGAAAAACAGTCAGCATAACCCTAATTTTTGAGCGACTTTGGCGTGGTTTTTTGGGTTTCGGCTCCTCCGGGGAGCGCCATTCCGATGCTTGTTGGGCTGTTTTGACGTCATACTCATAAGCCCAAGTCCCTTCTCCAGTTATGATGTGCCGGATGTCCATATCAGTCATGGCGAGCATTTCCTTAGCGACAGTTTAGCGTTGTGCTTTTTGAAGAAAATTCAACAATTTTGGAACAAGACGCGCGGACACTCGTCTCATGCCCAAGGCATCATGAATAATAGTATGAACGGATCCATTTGATATGCTCAGCTCACTAGCTATCTCTCTTTCGGTCACACGGCGATTTTCAAGCACAATTTCCTTTACTTTTCCGATATTTTCGTCGTTTACTGATGTCGCTGGACGACGTTCATGAGGCAAGTTTTCAACCGATGTACGGCCCTCTTTGAACGATTTGTACCACTGGACAACACGTGCACGCGATAGAACAGTGTCTCCATAGGTTGTCTGCAACATTTTTAAGGCGTCTGAAGCCGAAATTTTGTTGGAATAACAAAATTTTAAACAAATTCTTTGTTCAACTTGAATTTCCATCGTTAAATTCGAAAAACACACTCGAGCTTGACTTGTTTACAGTAGCACAGAAAACAAACTATGTGACATATCACATTTGCCATGTAAGCTTATAACAGTCCTTCCATCCAACAAAAAATTTATTTCTGCCATATGTCATCCGCGGACCGTTTTATTGATAACGTCTCGTTCATATTTGAGCAGAAGGTATACTGGTACATATAATCGCTAACACCTGTTGCGATATTCAAACAGTTTAACAACAGTCCAGGCAAGCAAACGATCTTGTACTCCAAAACTTATGACGCGAGTAGTATATTAACCAGGTTAAGTAAGTAATAATGGATGTAAAGGGGATGCAAAAAGACTGTAGAGGTATAAATTTTAATTGAACATCGCAAGAATCCTTTGGTATCGTCAGTCGCGGAGAGTAATCATTTGACAGTCAGCATTCTTCTGAATGAATAACTGCTGAGAAATTTTGTTACTTTTTTATAACACTTCTGAATACGAAAACAAAAACGAATACGAATACCAATACGAATACGATTTCGAATACCATATATGTATGATGCCCTAACGAATACGAATGAGAAGGTCAGTACAAAAATTAATACGAATGCTAATTCCTGTATGTTAGAACAAAGACTGCGACGTAATGACTGACGTCCAGAGAGTACTTAAGCTATGGAGGGGGCTCTTCTCACATCAACCAAATGGAGGCAGCAGTAGATGTCCCCTAAAAGGTGAAGAGCCTGAAACCCCAATAGTTAGCGACTATCAGGCCAGACGCAGGTCAAATGGTCAAATTAATACATGCCTGTCAATTTTAATTTAAGTGTACTTTGCCCGATTAATAACAAGGGTGATCCTGCAATATACGCCAACTACTACGGATTCAGTCTTCTAAACATCGCATGCAAGGTCTTATAGAGTGTATTGTGCGAAAAGACGAAGCCCACCGTCAACCAACCGATTGAGATATACCAGTATGGCTTCAGAAGCGAGAAATCAGCTATTAAGCAGGAAGAGCATGGCCTCTTTCTCAGGTAGAGAAGGACTTGACTTCACTTGGTATGTCCAGCTGGCGCCGGTTAGCCCGCGAGGAATGAACGACTAATGCGCCTTGTTAAACTCAGCCAAATTCATTTAAGCATTTATCACGCCAATCGAGAAGAAGAAAAAGAAAATTTTAATTTACCAGTGTTCTGAGCTCATCCCTGTTTTCAATATCTTGTGCATACATTTTCCCTAGTGGCACAACGCAAAGTATGCGAGCTACCCCCAGGTATGCAATACGATGCTCTTTTTTCGCGGAAATCACTACAACTAACTTCAGTCAAATTGTGAAATAATGTACGCAGGATATATACCTATTTTGTATATCTAATATGTATGTATATTCACATGTGTGTGCCTCTATGTGACCGTAGCCGCCAGTAGTAGGGCAGTAGCGAAGTTGCAGCAGGAGTTGAACCAACCGAACAGCTGGCAATGTGCCTGGCAATAGATAAACGCCCGAGGCAACATTTCACAGTTGGAACACAGTGCAGCAAATTGCAGAAGATACTACACTTCGTAAAACTTCAAACTAACATAACGCAGCGACTACAAAACCAATGCACAAACACATACATAATATTTGTGTATATACTCGTACACATAAACATCACACTTGGCAGCCGCATTGCAAAGTATTTTTCCACGCGAAACTTTTGCAATTCAGCAACTTTGAATTCTCTTTAATGCGTCTGACTTTGAAACTGTTTTTAGCCGCTTTTTTGTTTGCAATTTTTATTTTCGTTTTTGTTTTTGTTTTACCCGTATTCACATTCTGTTTAGGTCTTGGCTTCATTAAAAGCGATATTAACACGGTTGAGCGCCCTGCAACATAGCCTATTAATGCGCATTAATTTATAGGATGCTACATATGAAAGCCTTTAGATGAGGATGTGGATGGTGGGTGTGTATACAGATATATGTATTTGCTTGTATAACATGCACATAGTCGTATGCTAAGCAAATTTGAATAAAAGCAGAATTTATCTTGCGTTCTTGATTAGCATATCAAAAAACGGCGATAGCAACTTTGGATAAACGAAAAGTTTTCAAGAAACATTTAATGAGTAATTTATGGTATTTGCTACAGAGTTAATTCAGCGAATTACAAAACTCAAGCAAGAAATAAGACAACAACAAATGTATGCAGTTAAAACTCTACTGTAGAATATTTAAGGTTGAAGGAAAAAGAAATAAGAATTAAGATAAAGAAATTTCATGTATAAAAATTGCTACCTCTCCCACACCCGTGGCAGTTTAGCGTGAAATAAGTTTTCCGCTTTTCAATTCAACGACACAAAGCACGCAATTGCCAGAAAATCACAGCAAAAGTGACAAAAAGTAATTACCGCGAAATGAAAGCAAATAGACAGAAGCGCCGCTATGTCTGCTGTGGTTTAGACAAAATATGGCAATTTTATTTTTTAATTTTTTATTTATTTTTGGTTTCGCTGCAAAGATATGGGAACAATGCTTGAAAGAAGCATACACGTTTTGTCTTTTGTTATTGTACTCTACAAACAATAGGCAATTCGAACTTGAAAATCGAGTGGGGGAATTTTCGAAATGATAACATTGTATGTACACTAGGGTGGAGAGAATATTTATTTTTTTAATAGTTCTGAGCACACCTGCAGAAATTGTCTTTTTATCCCAAAAATAATGGTGTATATTATTAGTTGTCTCGTCGTTTGTAAAGACGGGCCACCGTCAAAAAACATTTTTGAAAAAAAAGCTAAGTTCAACTTTTCATGATTGCTTAGGAAAATGTCTTACGCGAGTGGAGACTTCACCACAATTAACTTTGGGTAGCTGCGAGTGTTCAGATTGATTTCAAAGCATTTTCCTGGAGTACCACAAAATACTATTTGGTGATTTTTAATAACTCTTATAAAAGCAACTTTTCATTTGCCCTTACACAAAAAAAATTAAAAAAAAAATCCATACATGCACGGAATATGGCTCCACCTTATTGTACACATACACAAAAAGCGCTATCGCTAAAAGTCAATTCTGGTACTTAGCATTGTACTATATAGATGCATTATTATCAAAAAAAGGCTTGACGCCTGACTTTAATGAATGAGCATTTCATATTTTTTACTCTTGGCAATTAGTCTACAACTAGAGTTTCATTAATTGAGAATATGAAATGTAAAGCGTGGCTATTTTTTTTTTTTTAATTGTTTAATTGTGGAATATACTTTCATTCAAATGGCTGCAACGGCCAATCCTTCACCAGTATGGGTTGGAATGGGCCGAATGCATTTTTTAACAAGATGTTGATGGTTTCTCACTTCATCTCATACATAACTCGGTCATATAATGTCGGAATGAATTATAATAAAAAATGGCATATGACTTCACTATTCATCACTATTTCAATACTCGCATCGAATTGTTACTCTCTACGGATTTATGAGCTTTGAGACACTTAGGCTTTCCGATCATCAGTTGCAACAATTTTGTGCGCTATCCAGGCCCACTGTGCTGAACGTGCGCGCCGTGCTACATTGTTTTCAGTTAACGCACAATTTGGGTAGCACAGCAGTCACTTAGGTAGTAATTTTTCACTATATCAAAACATTGTTCTAAATGAAAGGCATTCAGTATTATTGACCACGAGATTGTTGCCAATGTCATAATAGAACTTTTAATTACAAACGAAACAAGCCAAATGCGCAACCTTTACATAGATTATGATGTGCAACTGCCATTTAGGACTATATAGTAAAACCCATACAATTTTTTGCATTCTCAGATATAATGTTTTCATAGCCGAATTGGTTTTGATATTATGTACCTGAGCAATTTTTGAAAACGTGAAGAAAAACGGTTAAAATACTTATCTGGTCGAAATACCTGGCTTGGCCATGGTAAAATTTTACGAGGAATATATTTAAAAAATATTTTAATCCATTAAATTCCTCAAAATAGAGTCGCGTTGACCCTGTTTTGAAGGCGTTTGAAATATATTGCATTTGTAACCTCACTATAGGGTTAAATTTTTTTTAGAAAATTATTCCTCAGAATCTATATAAACAAAACAGAAACTAATATAGCAAATAGTTCCCCTGTTACGCTTAATATCTTAAACAACACTTTTTATTCCCTCTGTTTTTACGCATTTCAGGACCAAGTTGAGTGAAATATTATAAATTGAAAAATCTATAAACTTCATGATTAGTTTTCTGATCGAATATCTCGTTGAATACTCTATCGTTCATAAATATACATAAATGACGGTCACCGCTTGCCTGAGTGATACACTGTGCTCCAACACACTCTTTCTCTCAGTTTGCCAACTCTTTATTAATTACTCTTCCACAAATTGCATTTAGAATACGCCGCTAAAATTTCCAACTTGCTTATGAGTCAACACCAATTCACAAGACAGCGTCAACACAGAAAAGTAAACAAACAATTGAGAGCATAAACTCACAAATACTCACAAGCTGGGCACATTATCTTAGCGAGCGGCAAGTTCGTATGTGTTAACTGAGGCGTATGCGACTTTTCTGTAGTGCATTTGTAGAGAAAATCAAACGATATTTTGGAAAAAGAGCAAAATACGCAATGAACAAGTGAACAGAGTGAGCAAATGCAGTGTCAGGAAAATTAGTTCTTTGCAGATAGCAAAAAGGCGGCAAGGTACACAAATAACTCACAAAACTTCAAAAACTTATAGAAAACCGAATTGGAGATAAATGTTAAACAAGGTTGATGCCAATTTATGGGTAAATGTACCTAATTGCATTAAAAAATAATGAAAATTATCTCCGACCTTAACATTTACTAGCACGAACTGCGAAAAAAATGTATTCCACTAAAAATATACATGAAACAAATACATATATTAAAATATGAATATAAACATAAAACATTAAAATATGAATATAAAATTTCTTTACTTTTCCACGCAATGCAAGCAAATAGGTCTGGATAAATAGCAAATAATAATTGCGGACAAAAAGTTAATGGACACATAAACATTGTACAAAAACAACTGTGGGCGACAGCATCATGTGCGTGAGAACAAGTTTTCCACAGAATCGCAAATTATTAAAAGACACGCACGAGCTAAATGTATAAACTCATACACGAATAGGGTGGTCCCTGTATAAGCTTGTTCTGTTCCTTTTTCAATATGAGAAGGTGTGGCTGCACTTTCCGCACATTACCAGCATAATGAGAATTTTGCACTTTGATATCCCTCCACTTGCTTAATAGCTCCAATTCACTCATTTCGGATCCACTGCATACTGAATAAGGTTTTAAACTTGGCCGAAAAAACATTTTTTTTACCGGAGTACATTTCCATTTCGGCAGCTATATTTTCAAGCAAAGCTGTAATATTGGACTATATGTACTGAAATGGTAGAGGACGGATTGCACGGTCTGCGGTTTCAGCATGATAGGGAATATTGTTCAAATATTTCGTAAAATAGAGTCGGGCATTAACAACAAGGAAGAACAGAGGGATACCGCTGGGCACAACTACAGGAGATAAATCCTGCGACAAGTACAAATTTAATTATAGAATGTACTGATTTTAACTCAAAAGCAACATAAGACTTGCATTCCCAATTCGATTATTTAAGGCTTACTTGAGCTTCAAATTATTTATCTAAGCTTGTTGTGATAAAGAGGCCTCGTGGAGCATGGATAAAGCCCCAAAAACCAAAATTATTGAGAAATATTTTTGTAAAATATTTTAACTCATTAACTTACTCCCAAAAAAGTTTTTTTAACGATTTATTTGAATACTATAAACGGTTAAAATGCTCAAGAGAATTTCACTAGGTGGATTTTTATTCCAATTTGATGTACTTATGTACCATGTATTCAGGGGTAACGCACATATATAACACAAGCGTGTAAATATGCATATAAATGCAAAAAATAAAAATATGCAACATTTTGTATGCTTGTTTTGATTGAACTTGGTCTATGTCCGACTGGCTCTTTCTTGAAAAGGCTTAAAAATACGAATTTGGTAGGTCGCCAAAGGATTCAAATGTTCTAAAAAATGAATTCCTGAAAAATTAGAAGCGCAAAATATGCACAAAATAATATAACAAATCGTTAACTTAAAAATATGCAACATTTATTTATGCTGATTTTCATTGAATTGGGTATGGGTTCTTTTTGGGAAACTCCGAAAAAAAAAATTACTTAGCGGGTCGCCAACGGGTTAGAGATCCACAGAATTATTTACAAAAAAAATGTTACTACGAATATGTCATAATCATATATCCAACTAATAGTTTCGCTAAAAATATGCACCAATTATTTATGCTTTCTTTCATTGAAATTACGACGCAAATGAAAAGAACGACTAACCCACATTTTTTATATCTTATACATTCCCATCAGTTGTGGAAATATCTGCGCCTTCAAAAAAGTCTACACTACTAAGTAGGTCAATAGGTGTTTTAAAGTATACAAAGCCACAATCTGTTCGGGGAAAAAGTTTTGTTTTTAAAAGCAGTCTCCTTGCAGTGTGCTGCACGAACAGAAGCGATTTTTCTATTCGCTTATTAAAAACATAGTTTTTTATCATTATCAACCGCCATAGCTAATACCCGTCAAATAATAGAAAAAGTTGTCTCTAATAGCACGCCAATTATTTATTTATTTTATTGTTATTATTGTCATTATTATTATTATTATTAATTTTTTTTCTCAAAAAGCAAATTTGTATTTGGATTACCCTTTCCGTCACTTATCAAAAAACAAGCCTTTTCATTCATTTTCTTTCATTTTAAAACATAAACATGTGGCGCACAAGGTGGCGCAAAAGTAGTCAATAAATTGTTTTTGAAATAATTTTTACGCGCTCTATTGTTTGTATGTTTGTATACTGCGGATGTCTAGTTCATAAGTACAAAATATGATTGGAATACGACGACAAAAGTTATAAATCTTTCCATATAGTGATTGATTTTGTGCCACCTTGTTTTTGGACCACCTGTTAAATATTTAAATACTTCAATTCAAGCAAAGAGACTGACTAAGTACTGCACAACCAGCCAGTGCAAACATCAAAATGGGAGTACCCACATACACCCTCAAACACACTCATACCTGTCCATACGAAAATCGCACGAAATCGTTTGTTGCACTACTTCGCATGTCATAAATACTTTATTTGTCTACACTTTTTTCGTACAATTTTATTTTGCTATTTTTCTATTTTCTTTCGCTACATGCGCTTTGCTTTTTTTATACGTACGTACAAAATTAGGTATTTTAATGATGCGAAATAGTATTTGCTTCAGATTTATTTTTGTATACACTATAAAGTACTTTTTCAGCGCTGGTTTATCGTTTTTAATTACTTACAAATACCCAATTGGTGTGAAAAAACATTTCCCAGTATTTGATGACCAAATTGTTGCGGCTTCTTGCGGATTTTTATTTCAGATGGGAGACCGTTTATTATGGCGTTAATTAGGCGGCTAAAACGTGTGCATGTAAATGTTTTCACATCATATAAAACAAGGCGCACAAAGCATGAACTGCTTGCCTATACAAGGGAAGTGCGAACAAATTTTGGTGCGAAAAAAGTTAAAATTTCTCAAAAATTAAAAACTAAATTTTTAAAATGTTACTCGGGAATAAATTCACAACAACGCAGTGCACAGTATGCCGATATGTAACTAAAATTGCTTTGACAGTCGCTCAATATCTGTATGGCGAACACAATTTGATTTTATGGAAAAAGAGATAAACACACATGAGCACGCAAATCTATTGTGCGAGCATGCAAACATGTGTGTACATTGTTTATTAACATATGTTAGCGAAATAACACCAGCAACAATTAGAAAAAAATTCAATCATCGCGAGCGCTAGTGAGAGCGCCTGAGAAAATAGGTGACAAAATCGATGTTTGCTATTCCATTGAATGATCGAATCGCTCATTAAATATGTGCTGTTTACAGTGTTACTAGAGCCCGCGAGCAACAAGCGATTATGACTGAGAAAATAGAGCTCAGCTAACGGCGCGCGATATGTATATAACCTCAGGCGAGCGTGAGAGGTAATTGCAACAAAGTTAACTGGTACGGAGAAATACTTTTTTTGCCACTAAAGTGTTTTTAAGGTATTATTGACGGTATTTAAGGTATTGCATGCCGATTTGACGTGCCTTATCAGTCGAATGCAGCACAAGTAGTGATAAGAACAGGTTTATTGATTAGTTATTTGTTTATACCGATATTTGTGTCGCGTAAGAATCGACATCATTCTGTAGCACCATTACTGAACTTTGAACTAGCAAAACTGCCAAGTCTTTTGTGGAAGCGATGTTATCACTATACTTAGAAGCACCATGGGTTGGGCAGATATCGGCAGGTGCCTGCTCAAAGTACTTCATACGCGCTATTAGCAGGCTCAAAACGGTGCGGCATCAATAAGGTTGGACTAGAACAAAAGCAATCATAAGTGGGTTGTTTGAAGAGGCATAAGCAGTGATTATGAGTACTGCAGGTGTTACTCAAAGTCCTGGATCTCGTCTGGACAGTCGAGGGATGCCTTCGGACGTGCATCCGGCAATTACCTACAGTTGTGTTTGCAGTGGTAGCCACCTTCAATAAGTGCTCGTTGAGCATCTTACTATGCACCTTAAGTGGCACCTTAGTAACCTCTCTATGAAGAGCAGAAGTTTCATAGCTGTGCTGATATGAGTATTTTACCAGGTTTGGAGCTTCATTCACTGTGTCTCACTAGTACCAGGCGACCAGGGGGGGCTGCATAATTCAGAACCAGTCGGTTAATTGCTTTAAAAGTCGCCAAAAGCATTTCTTTGTTTTCCCCAAGTGCTACCGACTAGCGTTTTGAGGACCTTGTTGAGGTTTTGTACCTTAGTGGTATTTGCTGTTGAATACGTCGAGAAAGAAAGCTAACTGTCGAAGGCACCACTCAGTAACTTGGGGCTGTTGGCAGTCGGTATTAGTGTGTCATCGACCTTAACATTTAGTTGCAGTTTGACCCCCATTAATCCATGTGGTAAATAAGATCGCCGTAGATTTGGTGGGGAAAAGCTAAAGGTTCCTTACAGTGAAGAGGCAAGCAAGTATGAAGAAATAGAAATTCCCTTTAGAACACAAGCCATCGGTATCATTGCCGGGCGACCAATATAGGGCAATCGTTAGCGTATTGGATCAGTGAAACTGCCTCTGGTGGTTGTGCAAGCTTCGAGGAAGTTTAAAACCAAACGTGAAAGGCTTCCTTGCTATATAATCCTGTGCTTATAATTTTGATTTCTAAATGCTACTACTGAGTGTCAACCAGGCAGGTAATTTTCGGATCAACGCTTCAGTGGTTGTGACGTGGTGTGGTGTGGTTTTTTAACAATTCGATGCATGAAAACATAGTACCTCCAGAAGAGTGCCTACATTTATCAAGTTTTTATACACGCAATGGGCAACATTACTAAGCTAAGCTAATAATATCCTGAAAGTTCCAAAGACATAACTCACCACTTGCCTGCAAAAATTTTAATATATTCCGGTGGCAGTCAGATATGGTTGAACTACTCCCTTCTTTATGCTGCATATACGCCCATATCTGCCTATATCTTTCGCTATTTCACTCTGTTATACAAATACAATCTTTATATATGCATATATATAATTGGCGCGTACATCCTTTTTGGGTGTTTGGCCGAGCTCCTTCTCCTATTTGTGGTGTGCGTCTTGATGTTGTTCCACAAATGGAGCGACCTACAGTTTCAAACCGACTCCGAACGGCAGATATTTTTATGAGGAGCTTTTTCATGGCAGAAATACACTCGGAGATTTGCCATTGCCTGCCAAGGGGCGACCGCTATTAGAAAAATGGTTTTCTTAATTTTGGTGTTTCACCGAGATTCGAACCTACCTTCTCTCTGTGAATTCCGAATAGTAGTCACGCACCAACCTATTCGGCTACGGCGGCCGCCTTGCAACATTTATGTGAACAAAATTCTGGTATGGCGAGAGTATAGAAACCACTATGAAAATCGTCAAAATTATTTATATAATTAATTATAATCCGTTTACAAGCTTGTGTCAAGCGATAGTGCCAGATCTGCGGAGTATTTTGGAAAAATTCAAGAGAATCCATGCATTATTGTTTGTTTGAACCTCGTGAGTATTCTGGGAATCCCTTCCCAGGATATACTTTTAACATATTTTAGCCTCGAAAAAGCAAACTAAGCAAAAAACATTTTTTTTTTTTAACTTTCAAAGTTAGAAAATGTCTTTTAAACCTAAGTATTTCTGGAACGGCTTGGCTAATAATAATTTGAGGTATAATTGATGCTATTCCAATCAATATAAATTGTAATAGCAGCAAATAAACTGAAAATTTTCAATAGTTTCTATATTTACCTCTTGCAACAAAAAATGTATACTTTATTTATCCTTATATTTATATATACTTTTACCTTAAAATTGGTATTAAATACATGTTAAGCTACTAAAATGTAACAGTTAGTATGTGCGTACTCATACAAAAAACTTGTATCGCAAATTACAGCTGGAAAGCCACACAAAAATCATCAATTACTGTTTATGAAGCTTTCGAATGTAAATATTTGGATAATCACATAATTATGTGCTATAAAATAAATAATACGAATAATTACAGAATAATTGCACAATAATTACACTTTCATTCAACTACAAACACATTAGCATTTACTTGTATATCAACAAATCTTAGACTTACATGTCGGCAGACATTTCTAAAAATATTTACTTGACTTACAGATGCACTTCGTAGTTATACTGTTATTGTTATTCAGCAGCTATTCTATACAATATACGCATAGTATGTACACACATACACATTCTAAGTACGTTTGTACATTTGTAAATTTATACATTTATAATTTTGGGTATTGGCCGGATTATATGGTATAATCGTTTAGATGCTTCTTACGCAATGCCACATTCCAGTTGCAGGCAGCTTTTCATATGTATCTACGCATACATACGTATCTACATAAATAAGTACAGATTTGGCAAATTAACAGCAGATATGGATTGGAGGACTATTTATATAGGCAATGTGCAGTATTTTCAGGTGTTAACGAGCCACAGCCACAGTTACAGCCACATGCCTTTTCTGCCATTTTATTAATTGTATTATTGTTGTTATTTTTGTTGTTGTCAGTTTTCATATTCTTCATATTCATATTCTTTTCACTGGTACTTCATACTTACATATGCCGCATAGAGTGTGGTCACATTGAAGCAAACATGTTTCTTCCACATGGATCCAAGTTTGCCGCCCGCCTCCTTGGCATTCTGGCATCTTATTAAACTTTTAAACCACTACAGGACAGGTACAGGTATAGATTTGAAATTACAAAATTTTACAAAATAACGCATATGTATGTATGTGTGATGAACATAAACATGTATTTCGGATTGTAATCACGCAAATAAACGCAAAATTTAAAGAAAATTACATAAAAAAATCATAAAATGTGTATCATAATTTTCGCCGCCACTACCTTTTTTTGTTTTCTTTTTTTTGTTTTTGCAATACACTTACTAGCTAGCGTAATTAAATTAACAAAACCTTTAAGAAATTAACATTAATTAGCACTAAGCAATACCAATATCAATACCATTACCTAGCCGAATAGTAGTAGATGCCACATTTACCACTATTTCTACAACAATATTTTCTCTACTCACAAAAATGCCAAATAATACCAGTCAGTCAGCAAATTGATAGGGGACTACCAGCCTAAAAGTACTCAACACTTACGATAATAATAGCTGAGTATATTTGAAGTGTTACTCATTACTCTAATCAATTGTTGTTTTTATTGTTTTTCGCTATAAATCACTACTTAATGGAATGTTAATCAATCAATGTGTAATACAGAGAGAGAGAGAGACAGAGAGAGATAGCGAAAAGCATACAAGTGCGAGAGTAATACGTAATAAAAGCGGTTTGGTAATTAGTCCAGTAGCAACTGAGTTGATTTTACGTGTAGGTGGGTGTTGCGTTTTCTTAGAGTGATAATGAAATAGTTATATGTACGTGCGAGTTGTGTAAGTGAAAATGAGTGAATATTTTGGTAGAGAAAGTGAAAGGAATCTTATTAAAAAGTGTAGGATAAATCAGAAGAAGGTTAATGGATATGTAGTAAGGTAGAAAGGAAAAACTAGAAAATTAAAAAGGAAACAAACAAAAAGAATGACAAATACTTTTTCATTAGAAGACTTCCATACTTTGCTAAATTATAATTTGCACCTGACCTCTCAGTCCTTCAATGTCTGATCCCGTGCACTCTAATAGCACACTCAAATTTCGGAAGAATAAAAGATGTTAACAAATAGGTAGAAAAGTGACTAAATTCAGATGAATCAGAGATTTATATATGCGTTATTTGTAATCACCTTTTAGCACATTTTCTTGATTAATGGCAGACATTTAGCATGTTTTGATACTTTGAAACGGCGCACATGGCTGCTGATGGAATTCGGGCATTTAAAATGGCAACTTACTTCAAGGGAAAAAAAGAAAAAAGGGTAACAGTTTGAAGTTTCTCAAGTTTTACTCCCATCCGTATTATTCACAGAGTGCTTGGTAAAGGAATAGCCTACACAAAACTGTAGTGTTAATGATGATAATGAGAGCTTCTCGTTGCACAGACAGCCGGACGGAAAAACCAATAAGTTTAAAAGGAGGCGGGAGATTTCTGACAGAAATCAACATTTTCAAAACCTTGCTTGATAACATAAATTTTCCAAAATTTAATAAACTTACATATTTTGCACTCTGATTTCATCCCTTATATAAAATTAATTGGGCAAATTGGCTTTTAAACCACTCAAATTTATTATTTTGCAGTATAAAGTAGTATTTAGCATTTCTGAAGAAGGTCAGGGTTACTTTCTGACTTTGCCATTTTTTTTATCAACCTTTCCTGGGCAAAGAAAAACTTATGCTTTTTATGTTGATATTCCTTATAATATCAACTTTTTTTCTATTTAAGAAATACTAATTTTCTCCGAATGAAAGTTTGTTTTGCTGTGCGGTAGTATTTCGCACATAAAGTAAAACTTTTTTAGCGCACATGCGAAAATAGATGTGTGTGCGATATTTGAACTCATTTTGTTGTAAGTCTGCATATTGAGTCTTTCATTTCGTTTTCATTTTATTTGAAGGACTTCAAAGCTGTACTAGAAACCAGTATATGAAAAATTTTTATAAGTTTAAAAAGGTATGCATATGAAATGAACACCCGGATATGAAAGGAAAATACGAGTAGAAATGATTTTGATTAACAATTATCCTTTTTAAAATAACTAAAAATGTTCTTTGAATGAATCAATATCTTTCAATATTTTTTTCATCTATTACCAAATAATTATTGCGTGACTTTAGTTAGAACCTGACAAAATTTTGTGCTTCCAACATATCACATACCGCTTGAACATACGTATATACTTGTGTATACTACATACTCGTATATGGCACTAAAGTCTTTGTACTTTTATGGAACATTATCCACAAGTTTTAGAAAAGATAAATGAAACATTTTTTAATTTCCTCCCTATTATTCCTTCATTTAATAGCGGTATGACAAATCTTGTGCGTTTATAGAAGTATAACAAATTCTCGTAACCCAGGTCTTAAGTAAAACCGTAAAGCACTTTAAAAAAATTCTGAACAATCCTCTTGGTGAACAACAAAAACGCAAGTTTGCTCTAGGATAGCACACATATAAATTCTGTATGTTATGTGTGCTAAAAAACTCAAATTTCTTCGCGATAGATGCACGATAAATTTTTTATTACGTTCGCATTTGAGCGCATACTAAGCGGCATGGAATTCTCTGTCCGCACTGTTACTATTTTTTGTTATATATTTTTTTTTTTAAATTTTTCTGAAATTTTTTTTTAAATCTATTTTTTTTAAGTAAAGGTATTTTAAAAAAGTATTTTTTTAAGTTACTTTTAAATTTTTGTTTCTATTAATCACGTTTTTTCTTAACATTTTTTTCGTTACTATTTCTTTATTTAAAATACGAAAATCAATAACAAGGCTTTCAATTGAAATATGTTTCTTTTTTAATTTTTCTTAATTTTAACATTTTTTTTTATTTCAAAATTTAAAAAAAATTTTTTTTTTACTTTTTTCGGTTTTTTATTGTATTATCATATAACACAATATCATAATATACATATAAAGTCAATGGCATCACAATCAGGTTACCATGTATTGATAACTTTTAACTATATTTGCTTATTTTTAGTTTTATAAAAAAAATGTAAAAAATCAACGCACTTTTGGTGCCACTTCAAACACACACTTTATTATGCAAAAATTCAATGGGATATACAATTACGTACTGCCTTTTCTTATTTCTGATTAAAAGTTGAAAATTTTTATGAGAACTTTTGGGATTTTTCGTAATGAATTTGGGAATTTCGAGAGCGAACTAATAATAACTATTTTCTTTAAAAGATTAAAATTGGATGAAGAAAATATTAACTGTTGAAAATTATCAATAAGTCTCTGTGCTGCAGTTATTTGAGGCTGTGCATATTTTTATCAAAGAAAAAACGAATTGAAACAAAACACAGATATGATCAAAACTTGTCAATATGTGGTGCTTTATAATTTTTCATAACTCAAGCCACGCTTATCTGATGATGATGACTAATTCCAGATCGGCAGAAATCTTCATAGCAAGTAGGAGTTTAACGTATTTAAAACTTTTTTTTTTTCAGAAAACAGAAAAAAAACAACAAGGAAAATTGTGTGGGACGCAAAATAATTTAAAAGTTGAGGAAGGCGACTAAAAATACACCGCACATTTATTCCTTTTTTTAATACCAATAAATATTGAAATATTCGTATCTACGCAGCTAAACGTCTGCAATTTTTTTTGTGTCCGGAAGGTTATTCTTGCAACTGCCTTCTAACGAACTGAATGAAGTCTTTTAAAAAAATACGTATTTTGATATGATGAGCCATGAGAGGTCAGGTGGCGCATATTTTAATGTAGAGTAAGGGGTTGGAGTTGGATGCTAAATGGGAAATACCTAGAAATTTAAAGCATATAATTAAGCAAGAGGCGAAGTAAAGGAAAGTAGGCAGATAAGTATGATGTTGGATAGAGTCTAATACTGATGACGATGCAGCCTAACCGGTGCAATATGTAAGTATGTAGATATAGGAATAAAATAAAAATATTGATAAAAAAGTTTAAAAGTGGGTAGCTATGTGAATGGTGGTGGATGAGAAAAGTATGAATACAAACAGTGGATTTTATTGTGTCACTTTATTGCTTCTATGTATGCGTGTATAAAGCAAAAGTTTGATAATAAAGAGAAGTCTTCAAACGAAGTCAAAGTGGATAGTCAGTGTACAGGAGTTTTTAGTGTGGATAGCGCAACTTGTGAGTTAGATTGTTGGATATTTTTGTAGAAATTGGCTTTTTTTTGTGCTCTTTCATCAGCATTGCCAACCAGCAAAGCAATATGCAAAAGTGTAAATAAAACTAGCTGATGTGGATAGGTGTTGTGTAAGGAAGGAACAGTTCGGGCGAAATTTAAATTTTAGCAGATATATGTATGTAGGTATGTAGGTACTAAGATGTAGCAAGAGATTTTTTCTATTTCTACTCAAACATTGCAACAATGCTTACCGGCTTTGCTTTTGGCTTCTGTTTTGCCTGTCGCTTCTGCTTCAACATATTCCAACGCCAAAGCACTGAATATTGCGGAATTTTTGCAGCGACTTGTCGTTGACTACTACTAACACTAATGCAGCACTGCTAGTGTTGTGATGAATTGGTGTCACCTTGTTGTTTTGTTGACTGCTGTTGCTATTGATGATGAATAACGGTGACGAAAGTGACAGGCTCAAATTTTCTAGCCACCATCCACTTTGCACTACAACTCCAGCTCCAGCTCCAGCTCCAGCTCCAGCTCCAGCTAAGTTTGTTTTTAATAGCTTTAGTTGTGCAACTGCTTCGCATGCAAATATGTGGCTGCAAGAGATGATGAATTTTTTGCTGAACTGCAAAATTGAACTATGCCACTCCGACAGTGTTAATTCAGTTTCCCAGAATTTGGCGTTTCTCCGGTATTTTTGTTGTATTGTCCTCCTCGACTACTTCAACTGATGTTTTCTGATCACTTTCCCTTTATTTGTTGTTTTAGTTAAGACTTATGTTGTTGCTTCCTTTGTTTTCTCGCTCTCAAAATTTATCTTTGTGCAGTTGACAGCAGTTGCAGCAGTTATTTTTTATGGCATGTCTGTATGTAAGTTCTTTTTGGTGGCCAAGAGAAAATGCCAACGAAAGCAAAACAAATGAAAGAAATAAGTTTAGGCTATGCCAATTTCACGCTGAGTATTTGCAAATGTACGTAGGCTAGGATATATCGACAATACGTTGTTGTCCAATGTCACATACGGAAAAGAGATTTCATTGTATTGTGTAAGTGTGGGTACACCTTTTTCGAGCAGCTGGTGGATTTCACTAGCTCTTGCCTTTTTCGTAGTTGTCGCTTTTATTTATTTTCCTATCTTTTATTTTGGATTTTTCTGCATGTTGTATTTGTCGAGCCAATTAAAATGTACGATTTATGCACATTAGGGTAGTTCACTAAAATAAATTGCCAAGTTTACGCCCAAACTATAAAATATTTATACTTTAAGGCTTTCGGCAAAATATTTGGTAAAACTATTAAGATTTACCTGAGCTGAGTCGATTTGAAAATGCTTCCTATAATGGATTTTGTTATAAATAAACCTAGTTTTGAAAAAATTTGTTTTCCAGAAATTATCTCAGCTGACAGAGGAGTTTATGATTAAAACAAAATCAAACTAATGCGCTTTTTCAAGCTACTTTTTACTTTTTTTAAGTTGGGTTTAAGAAAATCTTGAATAACGCAGACAAATCTTAACAGTTTAGACTTCTATCGTATCAGTACAAAGGAATTTTATGTTAATTTTGATTGCCATTTGAAATATTCTGAAGGAAGCCTGAAAATATAACAAGTTTTATAATTCCGATGGAAAAATGGTACCAATTTTTTTATTTTTTTGGTTGAGTATGGAGAGTGATGCACCACCCTAGTGGACGTGCATATGTAGCTGCAACATCTGCGACAAATGTTCAAATGTTACAATTTTACTTGCATTCCAACAACATAAAATAAACATTTTTTCCGATTATTTAACATATTCGATATTCGTTACTTTCTCACTCTCCTTTAATTAAATGTTACTCATACGCTACGTGGTACTGCAATACTCAGTTACAAATATTGAGTAGTTACAGGTTAATAAAGCTTCAAATATCGAAAATTAAATATATTGAATGTTTATGGATTGTTTTATATTTCGATTGGCACTCTCACAGATGAAATATTTCATCTATTTCACTTTTTTTGCTTTTCACTAAATGTTACTCATACGCTGCGTGGCACTCAGGTATGGTGGTATGCTGTGTCCAGGTTAGTAGAGTTCACTTTAAAAAAAACAATAGAGACAGCACAACTGTTTGTATGAGTTAATTAACAATGACAAGATTTTTTTTAGTATTATACATATGTGGGCCTATATTTTTTATATATACATATATACATAAGTAATTATCATCACCTGTAATCACATGTGTTCACAAAAACATTTATTATTGAACAGTCTGTTTTTTGACCAGCGGTTAAATCGTTAAGCGAAGCCATTATACGAGCCATGAACTTTATTATTATTTATGTATAAAATTGTTATTTTTCACATAACACTGGGGAAAAATGTTAAATAAAAAGAAATTTACGCTGACAAAAACGTGGACTTAAATACGCTTACAATATACTATACAATGAAATTCCTTTTACCTGCTGGACAAACATTAACAGTAATGCTTTTTTGCACTCTATTTTTTTTTTTTTTGTTTTTTGCCTTTTACCGAAATCCTGCTTCAGCCATTTTCATTTGTAATTATCAAGGCTTTTTTATGTTTTCTGGCATTAAAACGACACAATACTGTAGTTAGTTCATGGCTGAGCACCATATAAACACATGGAGATACGTATAAAGAATATGGAGCACAGAAAACGAGGTTACCTTTTTTGGCTTCGTCACAAAGACGGTACGCGAGTACTGATGATACACCTGCACATGATTCGATGTAAATTTACCCAACATTGGTTTTGGCGATTAATTTGCGCGCTCTCGTTTGACTCGACAAATGCACTGTGAAAGAGAAATCTGAAAATGAAAATAAACAAAAACTTAATTAAAATTTAAACGGGAAAGAATGGAGAACGATATTTAATGAAATTAACATCAAGTTGTTACGCATACGCCGTGTATTTTCAAACTCTATGGACTTCAATACTTATTATTGGTAAAAATTACGCTAAAGTATTTAGACACAAATGTGAGCAGGCCGAATATTCCACGTTGAAACAGAACCGCCTAAAAAGGGCGAGTTAGTTTAGAATTATGTTTCCGACGAGTTCATCTTCTTATTAATATATTTGCTAAGAAAACCGGATTCGAATTTAATTTAGGTCTACGAATGGGAAAAGTTAGCCACTGCAAGACCCAGAATACATATCTATATACTATTATATATGTATATATATATATATATATGTACATATAATTGGCGCGCACACCCTTTTTGAATGTATGGCCGAGCTCCTCCTCTTATTTCGGTGTGCGTCTTGATGTTGTGCCACAAACGGAGGGACCTACAGTTTCAAACTCACTCTGAACGGCAGATATTTTTATGGGGAGCTTTCTCATGGCAGAAATACACTCGGAGGTTTGCCATTGCCTGGCGAGGGGCGACCGCTTGTAGAAAAACATTTTTATTATTTTTGGTTTTTCACCGAGATTCGAACCTACGTTCTATCTTTGAATTCAGAATGGTAGTCACGACCCACCCATTCGGCTAGGGCGGTTTTTAAATGGTTAGATGAATAAACGCAACCAGTAAAAAGTTGAATGAACACCTTTGAAATTCGGCTGAAACAGATGTTAAAAGAGAATAGTTAATGGAGATGACAATTTATTCACTTACAACAATGCGTTAAAGACATCGTACAAGAATTGAGTTGAAGCTATGATACCTAACAACTTCAACTGACGCCAGTGAAGGGTAAGGCTTAGTGCTTGATGAGATTGGACGGGAATAGTAGAATAGTACATTGTGAGCTGCTAACGCATGGCCCGGCGATTTACGCTGAACTTCATTATTAACAGAAAAGTGCTGACTCTCACAGGAATAACGCAAAACCACAAATCATTCAGGGATCTGAAAAATTTTAAAGAATTTGGATGGAAAGTTGCGACGCATTTACCTTGCGCATTAATTTCAAAGTTGTTGTTGTTGTTTAAGTTGTTCGCACTTAAAATAACAAAATAAAGAGTATCCACTATCCAAACAACTAAACAAAATTTCCATTATGAGAAAATCTGTATTAGGTTTTACTCTTATTTTTTTTAAATTCATGTTGTCGAAGTTGAGACGGCCTTGTAGCTACGTACTAGAACAGGGTACATAAGGTGAACGATCCTTCGAACAACATCTCTCTCTCCGAGGCAAAAACATTAATGTACTTTAAGTTCCGAATGTAAATGCCCAAAATATGACGAAGAACGTTTTCCATAAAAAAAATATCGAAATTACCTGGCAAAAATATGGTTTATTCAATAATATATATATTATCATGTGATTAAAGATAGTCAGAGGAAAACAAACAATTCTGACAATCTCTAACCTCTTGAGCGTTTTTATAAATATTTATACGTCCATCCTCCCACCAACGTGGTTTAATTTTTACTCTAGACTTGCATACAAAAGATTTTTAATTAAAAATCCGAAGTAATTGAAAATTGAACCTATTATTTAAATTCACGAAAGGCGCCATGATAAAGCGATCACATTTGATAACATAAATGCCGAATATGGATGATATCAATTAATTGGCTTTTGAAGCATTTTCGCACAAGCGCTACCTATCAGGTCCAAAACTTCAAGACTTTCGTGAGTGTGCAGTCAAAGGATATGTAAACACTCACACATATACATACATATATTAAATAATGTACGGAAGTTGATACTCGTAAAAAGAGCCCAAACAAAAGGTCAAAGCTTAATACAATCTTCCGTAAACAATGAGATATTTATTGAGAGAAAGCTTATTGGAGTGTAATGAAAATGAACCACTGCAAGAGCACGACATAGTAAGCATTACCCACCTTTTTTTCTTTTTTATTGAGATCAATATCGATTTAACATCCACCTTTCTACTACATTTCCTGTAAGCGTACAATAACTTTCATTAAGCTTCAAGCAAACATGCCCTTCCCCAATACATCCACTTGAGAGTATTATTATGGATTCCTATATGCATGTGTGCGTATGTGCTTCAACTAAGTAAGTAGTGATGTACAAATATAAGTGGATACTCGCGACTCTCGATCTTTGCGAAATCCGATTTGCAAGTCAGCTAAACTCCTATCATTGCAGCCTCCATAAATGTGACTTTTCAATTTTTGAATTCATAATAGGCAGCTTTGGCTATATTTTACGTATTTATAATGTAATATTGTAATAATGTAATATCAGCGTATTTAAAAGGAAAGACTGGAAGTACGGAAAGGACGACACGGCTTATTTCAACTCAAACTTCCTGACTTCTTGCTGAAGCTGCGATGTTTGTCAAGGTATATAGAGAAAGTAGTTGAATCAATCTCAATACTTTTTAGTAACTAAATAGACATGTTTTGGTTTTCATTTGACCTGCCTCGTTTGGATTCGATCCTCAAAGAGGAGCAGCACAATATGTAGTTATCGATGGTGTTTCTTCGAAACAGTTTATGGCCACCTCTGGTGTATCTCAGGGTATTATTATGGACTTTTGTTATTATTAGTTTTGTCTATTAATGACATCTGTTCGTGTTTTTCCATTGCTAAATTTCTTCTCTATGCGGATGATCTAGAAGCTAAATAGTTTATTTTCTTGATGCCTTATGAATCATCTATTTCTTAAAAAATCAAAAATGTCAAAGAAACGCATTTATTAAGCTTCAAACTCCCCTAAGTTGCATTATATTATATTAACAATGCAAATCTTGCTTCTTGGTGTGATTAAGGATTTAGGGTTCTGTTGTATTCAAGGCCCAATTTTATCGTGCACTTAAATTATGCCCTTTCCAATTCCCGTACTTTGCTCGCTTTTGTTAGCCGCCACTCTTGGCACTTCACTGATCTTAACTAACTCTTAAGAGTTTATGCGCAATATGTGTTTGTAAGGTCCAAATTAGATTAGGATGATTTTATTTATCTTATCGTGCAGTCCATACGAGTATAAATCGAGTCGAGATGGTTCAAAAAATATGTGTGTGCTTCGCACTCCATTTGCTCGATTTTTCAGACCCGTAACTCTCATACGAATCTCACTGTCTATTCATTAGTTTTTTCCTATTAAGTGACAGAGTTACTCTTTATCTTTGATCGCGTTAATGGCAAACTGACTGACCGCCTCTTCTAGGAAGAATACAGTTCAATGTTCCTTGTAGAAGTGTTCGTCATTTTATGATTTTTCATGTTGCCTTTAGTAGGGCATTATTTGGTGGTAATGCGCCACTCGTTAGAACGTCACTCGTTTAATTATCCCTCACAAAGTTTTAGGATTTCAACTTTTGTTGGACCAAACAGTAATTTCAAATGCAATTAAATAATTACTTTCTATGCAACAAATCAAACTAATACTTCGAAAATATTTGTTGTTGAATATCATAGTTTAATAATAATTTTATTTTATTTTCTTACTTATTTATTATATGTTTTTCTAAGCCCTGAAACTATACCGTAAGATACAGATAGCAAAAGAATTCTTTAAAACCTAACATATCTAGTAAAATTTTTAATTATAATAATATTTGGTATATCATTATTTAGTTGGTTAGTTAGTTTCTAATAACAAACGACTTATGTTACAAATCTTGATTTCAATAGTCTTTACTAGAATTGGATAATCCGAATAACCAAGATATTTTTTTTACTGTTAACTAGTGTAATTGCCGCTGGTTTCTTTAGATGGGGCGCAGATTAAAAGTGTCATTTTTAGTACCCTAAACACCATAGTAGATCTGGTGGTGAACGAGGACAAAACGACGTGCGTCCTGTCATCAAACAAACAGTTGGCGGCGCACAGTAAAGTAGGCAATGAGTAGTAAAGTACACTCTCGATGAACAAAACTAACACTTTGTAAGGCTCTCATCATGGCCGCGCTATCGTATAGCGCAAAAGCTTGGAGTGTTTCGAGAGAAAGATTCTGAATAAGAATTTTGGACCTTTGCACGTTGGCGATGGGGAGTATCGCACTCGATGGAACAATGAGCTGTATGAGCCTTACGATGGCATAGGCAAGGTGCAGAAAATAAAGATACAGTGGTTTCGTTGGCTGGGTCATGTTGCTCCGGCTCTGAAAGTATTCGATACGGTACTAGCTGCTGCGGTACCTCTGCTTTGGAAAGATCAGGTGAAGAAGGACTTGTCTTCATTTAACGTTTCCGACAGGTGCTGGTTAGCACGAGAAAGAAAGAAAAAATCGACTGGCGCACTTTGTTAAACTCGGCAAAAATCGCGCCAGTCAAGAAGAAGAAGAAAAACCCCAGTCCACTGTTGTCTACCAAAACTCAAACTTGTTCTTCTTCCCGTGTGAAGAGCCAACAAAGATCTACATTAGTCGCGATTATCGATTAAACACTGTATTATATCATTAATTTTGTCAGTCGAGCCCTCAACATACTCGAACATTAATCTACTCAAGTACACGAAATGTTCGAACTTAATTATTCATAGCAATTACGTATAATTGCAACGCTTTGTACGAGATTTAATTGCAGGATATCCACACTTGCATACATATTGTAAACGACTACATATCGATAAACGTCACCATAAAGTTTGGATGTACCCTGCAGCGAAGTCAAGTTCTTGTCCGACTTGAACTGGGTTTCAACTGGATTACTACTGGCTTTCATTGGCCTACCAGGGAGCTTAGTCCTCTCTACAACCGTTCGTCCCACAAACGTTCATACACCAGACCAAGTAACCGAATCCCGACTATTAAGTTAATTTTAAGCGGGCAGACCATACCAAATCAAGTGATCGATTTTGGCACCAGAAGTCTAGCCCTGTTAAAGATGTTTGAGAGTTTAATACATGGGCACGTCATAACTTCGCTTGATATGGGTACGTAGAACATTATATTAGCTCAGTTTTATATAGAAAATAACAAAATTGATGTGAAATGACGCTTCAGATCAGATTGATTTGTATGGCCCATATATTCTAAGGAGAATTCTTATGTAGGAGGGCGGGATTAATCGAACGAAATCAAATACGAGAAAGAAGAACGAGAAAGTGTTGCATTGCTTAAATTTTTTTGAAGTTGGAACTATTAAGTGGCCTACTTATTCCTCTTTCAGTTTTAAGATTACAATGCGGCTGAACTCAGAGCGAAGTAAGTGCTGGAGTACAAATGGCGAAGCTATTTGGATATCCGTTAGGTCCTTTGGGGAAAGCAACCAAGTGTTTCTTGAAAAAGCCTGACACAGTGGTGGCAAAACTCCTTCACAGTTCGAGGAAAAGTGAGCTACGAACGCTGAGAGACTAATTACGCAGCACATTTCATGGCGACTACATATGGATCGCACAAACATCATCGGAAATGCACTGGGTAAACCTTGTGTGGAGGATGAAAATAATACAGAACAGTTTCTTTACTGGGACGAGCGACGTGCTCTTTTTCTCGACAACCTGCTACGATTCTTAACAAGATTTGGGATGCTTGCAGAGGAATTATGAATCTCAACCTCACCTGTCTTTCCCTATCCATTACAAATCCTCCTTGGTTTAAGTGAAATAGGCCTTATTACCTAAGTTCTTGGAAAATTTGGGACCATCCATAATTTCACTCCATTTCAATCCAAGTTATTAGAGAGGCAGACATTAGGTCTGTCTACTAAGGCATGCGGTTCGCTTTGTTTAAAAATAGAAAAAAAAAACTCCGTATAAAGGCATCAGGCACCCAGAGGTGGAATCTCCTTTTGTGGGACAGCATCAAGACGCTCTCCACAAATTGGAAACGAAGCTCGACGATACTCAAATGTTTACAAAATCTAGATCTAGTAGATTAAGAGCCTTGAGAAAATAAAAACACCAGAATACTCAAAAGGAACTTTTTTAGAGGTTAAAAGACGGTCTCGTTCTCTTATCACAGATTTCAGAAGGAAAGTATTCGGCCGTGAATTATGCAAGTTACCTTAATTACTGAATGCAACTAAGAGCATTGGAAAGTATAAGGTTTTAGATTAAATCAAACCACAGGTGATCCCATAAATAGTGATTTATGAAAAATAAAATATCGAAGTCTTTGTTCAACGAATTAGCATTGACAATGTACCAAACGGTGTTAATTTTGTGTCACCAAAATATACTGGGAACAACCGTTATACTACTGATAACAAACATATTACATAGAAGTCTCTCGATTTCCTATTAGGTACTCGTAAGCTATTGCACACGTTCATGAGTTTACCTACCACTACATATGTAAGCATGATTTTACTTCTCGTTAATTGTCAAGCTCACTTTAATGAGCGCCATTTCTCACAGTAATAACAAAGCCTTCACTTGCATGCGCGCGACTGAGTTTGAAGGTGAATAAGAAAAATATTCATAACCGTGCATATGCATGTACACATACGTATATGAATTCAAAAAACAAAAACAAGACAAAAAATCGCTACGCGCACACTAGACCGGGTCGATCACCATAAGAACAAATAATTTGGAAGAATTCCACGCCTGTATTTATGATTAAGTTCAGAGGATTTCGGCACCATAAAAAAGTGTTAACCTTTTAAAAACCGCCGAAATGATTTCTTTATCTCCGATATTCAAAGGTAATATGTCGTTATTTGTTTTCAAATTTAGCAAAAATACATGAGCTTGATGAGACACGAAGGATTTATATTTATTTATTTATTATATAGCAAAATCGTGCAAAGTAAAATTTTGTTAAGCTCAGCTTACAGAATATGGAGACAAGATGGATATCTTAGATGACCTAACTATGTGAAAACGGCTTCGGGACTCAAAAGGACATTAGAATGAAACAAAGAACTTTTTATGACTGGAATAAAGGCATAGTGTTTTGTTGTTTTTCCGTTGGTCACGTACCAAAGTTATAATTATTTTAGAAAGGATACAAAATGATTCTGTCGTGCCGAAATCCTATTAAAATAAGCTTTAAATACTGCGCTGAAATCTTCCACTTTATTTCAACCCAGTCTAGTACACACCCAATTTTTCACTCAGTGAAAATCCAACAAAAGTAAACTCTACAACAAAGAATTTGCATATACATATTACAGTTAGCTTAAGAGCATTTAACGCTGTAATCAATGTGAAACCAATTTAAAATAAATAGCAAGTAAAAAAAATTAAAATTGACAATGAAACTGACAACCGCAAAATTGAAGACTTGACGGCGTTCAGCAAAGCCAATAGCAGCAACGGTGAGCCTACGAAGCTTAACTAAGTAAGTATGAGTGAGGTATGGCACACGCGGCAGTAAGTGGACGTGATTCTCATAATCACTTGCTTACATTGCATACATATAGGCGCTGAAGTGTTGCGGGTATTTATTTTGTACATACTAACCAAAAATTCTGGCATTTAAAGTAAGTAGCGCTCGGAAAGAGGAGTAGCAGACAAAATCAATAAACCATTGGAGATTAACTATGAGCTGAAATTAACATAGTAAAGGGATTTGCTATAAACGAAAATACTTAGTTGAATTGCCATGGCGCGCGCTGATAGGCATCACAAGTTAAGTGAGTTAAGTCAAGCGCAGTGCTGTGTTGGAATGGTGTTGTTTGAACAGCGGATTATACACGAAGCCTATGCGATCGATGGAAGAGAATGAATAGGAAAAAAATTCATATATTCTACTAGCGCCCTTTGAAGAAGAGAACATTGAGATAAGAAGTAATTCAATTGAAGCAGTAGATTCAATTATACGAAATTGTTGCAGGCCATGAAGTTCCAAAGACATATAAAATATCACAAAAAAACAAATCAAAAACAAAAACAAAGAACGCAGCATCACAGTGATGTAATAAATGAATACAAATACAAATACAAATACAAGTGAATGAATGAATAAAAACAATAGCCGCCTCGAAAACTTTTACATTGACAAACTTTTACGCCAATAGCAAACATTTGTTGCTTCCTCAAGCCACAAGTCCGAACACTTGAAGTAACACTTTTTCTATTCACGACTACAGCAAATAAAATTGTCTGCTTTCATTCTGTTTTGTTATATTTTTTGTCTTTTCTTCTTATTTAGATGTACGTTTGCTCCACCACTGCCACTGAAGAAAAGTTCAAGTGGCCACTCGTAGAAACAAAGCTATGGTATACCGCAAACAAGCTATGCTAGACAGCGCAACAAAGAGGAAACTACTGAGTACGTAGCAGACAAGCAACACAGGCCACCGCGCAATACACAAGACACTCAGAGTGGCAGGCGAGTCGATGCGTACGCACTCTTGACGGCGCTACAACACGCTGTGTGGCCACAAAGCAGCGTCGGCATCAGCAGCAGCAGCAGCAGCATCGCATTAGAACTTCTAATTGAAATGAAATAAACGAAAGGTATGCGACGCAAGGCAGCTCAGTGGGTGGGTGCGAATGCCTGAAATTGCAATGGTATCAAAGCGTATATTAACACAAACACATATACGTACTCGTTTATTATAAAACACACATTAACTCCAAGACAAGTGCAATGCAGCGTCCAATGTCAACGAAGGCATTAAAAGTTATTTCAAGAAAATATGCCGCCCTTCGTTAATTCGCTGCTTTTCCCTTGAGCTTGACTCTAACCATCTTCCCCCCCCCCCCCCCCCCGCTCTCTCCCTTTCCTGTTCTCCCTTTCGCCCACTGATTTTTTTTTTCTGCATTCATACAATTCTGCTCGTCATTATGGTATTATTTTTGCCTTGGCTTTGCAGCTGCTTATCGCTTTTATGGGTTTTCACTGAAGCACTCGTTCTGTATTGCTTCCACATGGCTTACAGCTCCTTTTTCAGAAATAACTATGTAATATATTCTGGCATTTATACGCAGCATCCTTTTTATTCCTTTTTTATATTTTATTTCGCTTATAAGCGGGCATGTCTAGTATATGCTCCTTAGATATTTTACAATGCCGCCGTGTTTTTCGCAAGTATTCTATTTATTCACTCAAGCACTTTTTCTCTTTGTGTGTATGTAAGCATTCAGACTGCTTTTCCACTTTTCCGTAATTCATATTTTCGTGAATTTTTTATTTTTTTGTTTTGTTTTGGCTTCTCAAGGAGGCAAAAGGAATGTGTGTGTATATGTGTGTACGAAGGCTTTATGGTGTTATCAAAAATCTGTTCAGTAAGCCACTGAGTTAACTGATTTTTTCTGATTATATTTTTGTATTAGTAGATGTTGGCCAGCATGGCTCTTTCGTAGATGAAATTCGATTACATAAAATCATTGAAGAGTCACAAAATTTCAGTAGCAATATCCATTATCGAAGGTATTTCTGCTGTCTGCTTCGTATTCGATTCGCTTTAAAGTTTTGTTCTCAACATCACATTTTTCTATCCAAGCGATATTTATAAATAAAGCTTTAATTTCATGCAAGCATTTAAAACGGTATAAAATTTGAGATTATATGTACGTATGTGGTCAAAGGGTTCATTGTAATAGACACATGTTCAAGTGAGCTGTATTCAATTGCATTGTGCAGTAGCTATAAGCAAATACAAGAGTAGTGTCACAAACAAATCACTGCTGTTGCTCCATATGTAGGGACGTACAGCTCTAAGGCGACTCCGAACGGCCAATGGATTTTATGCGGAGCTTTTTCATGACAAAAACACATGCTTTTATAAACTATTATATAAAAGACAATGTTAATGGTAAATGTAGTTTTTTTTTCTTCTAATTTAAATCAATTTAAAACGAAATTAGGAAAATTATAAACAAAAATTATGACGTTTAGGGTGATTCAATATTTGTAAGTTGTTCCTCTGCACCGTGTTCGAGTTGTTTTTTCATAAAATTGAGTGTGAGAATTAGCAAATAAATATGAAAAATTTAAAAAATTATCAAGATGATCCACTCATTTTAGAAAATTACGAGCTGATTTACCCACAGACTATTTTACATCGAAAATTTTTAAAAGACGGGTTACTTACGCACAGTGTTTCATGTAGAATAAGCATAATAAAATTATTTATCGATGAATGGATGGCGGTTTGCACTTCGTCCTTAGGATCTTTAGCGCGCACTACTTTCCACCTCTTCAATACCTCGTTCAGACTCAGTGCCTTCAGTAAACATCGGCTGCAGCTTTTTTATTTTAATTTTTTAAAAATAAATTTTTCATTGTACTAATTTTTGAACTCTTCTTCCGTCGGGAGCAGTAGCCGAATGGTTTGGTGGGTGATTACCATTCGGAATTCACAGAGAGAGAGGTTCGAATCTCCGTGAAACACCAAAACTAAGAAAAACATTTTTCTAATAGCGGTCGCCCCTCGGCAGGTAATGGCAAACCTCCGAGCGTATTTCTGCCATAAAAAAGCTCCCCATTAAAATATTTACCGTTCGCAGTCGGCATTTGTGGAACAACATCAAGATGCACATCATAAATAGGAGAAGGAGCTCGGCTAAACAACCAAAAAGGGTGTACGCGCCAATTATATCGAGAAGCGGGTGAGTGGTATCATGTGAAGTGGTCGAAGTATTCAGAAAATAGGATTATTTGAAGGCTTGAGTATAA